>ONZH01015674.1:0-24181 GCA_900303285.1 Rhinella marina | reverse complement strand
GTTCCCGTCCTACAGAGATCACCTTGACGATTTGGTGGACGGGCCCAGATAATTTTGTAAAAAAATATTTTTGCCTAGAATCTCTGATTTACCAAACAAGCATAGCATTAGCTCCAGAATACCTCATATCACTATGGCATTTTGTGCTTTATCTGGTTGGCAGTGTGCCGTTGCATTGTATGTGCTTTCCTTTCCTTGTGAATTTAGCCATAGCAACGTGCACCTGTGCATTGGGATGTGCTGACTAAAATTCCCCTTTTTTTCTTTGTAAGTTTGTACTGGAGGTGTGGCTACTCCATTTGGTCATGCACTCCAGACTAGCCCGTCTGCCTCATAGGTTGATTTTAATGAATGTGTTCCTTATTTGTAGCCAGGTTCCTAATATGCAAACATTGTCTATATTACTTATATTAACTCTAAATTCATGAATACATACCAGCCATTCCTAGCACTTTAAGCTCAAATATTTAGAGCAGAAATTTAAGGTTTAACCCCTTAAACTGCCCCTGTTAGGCCTTAATGACCAGGAGATTTTTTTTTTGTCGTCTTCTAAGAGCTCTAACTTTATTTTTCAATCTATGTAGCCTAGAAGATTAGACAAAAATGGCAATACTGACTTTATGTTCTAAATTTTACTGTGTTCATTTTTTGGCATAAATAATGCAATAACTTTTTTTGATACCAAATACATATAGTTTTTTGTTTTACTATTTTTGCACATTAAAACCCTTTTCTTTTTAAAGAAGAAAATGTTCTTGCATTGCTGTATCCCAAGACCAATAACGTTTTTATTTTTATTTCTACGGAGCTGTATGGTGGCTTGATTTTTGCGGGACAACTTGTAGTTTTCATTGGTATCATTTTGGGGTACATAACACTTTTTGATCTTCTTCTTATTATTATTTTTAGTGGCAAATATGCACAAATCAGCAATTCTGGCTTTTTTATGGCATTCACCATACTGGATAGAATACATGATAATTGTTTATTGCTGATCATTATGGACACATCAAAACCAAATATATGATGAATATTTTATTTTTCCAATTTTTTCCATTGAAAAGCTTTTTTAATGGAAAAAAGTTGTAAGTTTCTTTTCTTTACTTTGATTTTTTTTTACTTTTTTAGAAACTTTTTCTTAACCATTTAACAGTCCCACATGGGGACTATAATAAGCAATCTTTTGATTGCTTCTAAAATACCTTGTATTCCTGTAGTGCAGAGATGCCCAACCTGCGGCCCTCCAACTGTTGAAAAACTACAACTCCCAACATGCCCTGATAGCTATAGGCTGTCAGGGCATGATGGAAGTTGTAGTTTTGCAAAAGCTGGAGATCCGCAGGTTGGGCATCTCTGCTGTAGTGCAATGTATTTTATTGTCAGTGCTATACTGACATACACCAGCAGGCTGCGCCAGAGAGATGCAGATTTCTGGAAAACACTGGTAGTAAGCTTGGAGCCTACACTGCAATCTCATCTGTAGGGTGCTGATGGGAGACAAAGGGAATACACTCTTTCTGTAACAGTTTATTTGCAGTAGGTGCCATTGCGTGTGGCATACAAGGGGTTAAACAGCCCAGATTGGCTCTAGGCTGTTAGAGTAACAACATGGCTGTTGCAGCCACACCCTGCTGTCCCCAGTATGGGAGAGAAATGCAGCACTTAGACTGGGCCACTAAGTGACCATCATAAAAAAGGCATATTGGTAGTCACTAAGGGGTTAAATATTCTATCCCTTATACATTAAAAAAGTAAATAAAATTCCATCTTCAGCCATCACTAGCAAGATTGCAGGAGATTACTGCATACAGATTTATTATTGCGTTTAATGTATAAATTGCATGCTGTAAGCTTAAAACTCAGTTTGGACCTGTAGCTTCAAACAATATATCAGCACCTAATAAGCATAAAAACTATGTTCACAGTTCTCTGTCTTTTCTTATAGATGTTTTCAGTTGTTTGAGTATCTCAGGTACAGTAGTTGCCAGCATCAGATACAAATATTGGATGGAAAAACTACTGAAAAGCATTGGTGCAGCACTGAACACAAGACTGTATACATTAATAGATTCTGTTAAAACACGGTCACATGGGAATGTTGTCAATAATTCCATTTAAAAGCGCAAGATTTTGTAATGTTTCATGGTTTAATAAGCTGTCTTATAATGGGGAATCTATACATAGAACAAATGTGTTGTATTGGAAGATGTTTCTTTTTAATTAAATCAATTTCAAAGGTAATAAGTGGAATTGGACAACTGAACATACAGTACTAGCCAGTAAGAGCCAGAGAGAGTGCAATACAATGGATGATAATAGCTGTTATGTCGCTTTGTGTGTTTCAGCCATGTGTCCATATTGAACAAATAAAAAACCTCACTGTAATGGACATAAACAATTGTGGGCAGTATTTTTTTTATCTTTTTCTCATGGTAAAGAAATTATTGGGTGTTTTTAATGGTGTTTTTATTTCTGGGTTTCTGGGTCAGTATTACTATGGCGATACCAAATGTATTTTTTGTTTTACTACTTTTACACAATGAAAACTTTTTTTAAATTATTAAATTTTTTGTTTTTTTGCATTATCATAACTTTTTTATTTTTCCATTGCTAAAGCTATGTAAGGGTAAGGGATTGGTTTTTGTTGTTGTTGTTTTTTTGCAGGATGATTTTACATTTTCCTTGGTACGATTTTGGAGTACATATGACTTTATGGCTGTTCTCCACCTGTTTCTAGCTAACCACTTAGATGTTGTAGTCACCATTGAATATGTACTCAAAGAAGTTAAATAGCTGAAATCAGAGTGATTTCTGATCCTCGCCATCAGAGCTGGCACCTGCACTTTACCACATACTCACATCGATTTGTGATATCTAAATGTATTGTTGTACCATAAATTATTGGCTGTTAGCAATCCTTATAGCTTATTGTGTAATTGAGTGCAGCGTTATCCAGTTTGGCATACACCATGCACTTTGACATAGAGACTGACTGTGTGACATTGTACCAATTTTCTGCTATTAAAACATGTGCCTTTTAAAATAAAAGTTACCAAATTTAAGAAACCAGGTACGGTAGGTATGAAAAAAATCATATACAGATGAGTCTTTTCTTACATTTCCTCTTGGGTGCACATACCCTGATATGCATGGCATGAGAAAAAAACATGATTTTACAATATTGTAAGTTGCAGCCTGTTTCAGAATCTTGCTAGCATATTGTGATATGCTAGAGTCCCTGGTGAGAAAAGCTTATTACAAATGTTTGTTGTTGTTGATATAGTATTGTATTGGTTCCCTGAGAAATTCAATAGAAAGTCTGTAACCAAATTTGGTCTAAAGTAATAGTGGGCATATCTGTAGTTGAAAGTACTCACAGAAATAAACTCTAAAAATGTGTACATCTCAAAAATAATTAGATAACTTTCACTATAGGGGGTACAGTGAACTGTGTGCACAGCAGGTATCACCACACCCCCACCAGTGGGGATCTATTTTGGGCATTGACCAGATATTCCCAGAATGGATTGTGTATTAGAATCTACTGGGTCTTCTTTTTTCCCCATTAGGCAGGCGGAGTGTAACTGCCATCACACACCCGTATTCAGAGACACAGGGGTGTTTGATAAATATACCCATGTATACCAGCAGGCGGTTCAACCCACACACCTTTGCCTTTTCTCCCAGTCCTGACAGTGGTCACCACACAGCCATCTATCTTGTGCGGATTGGCTGAACCTCTGCTGATTTTCGAGTTTGGACTCGGAGATTAGTTACTGCCGGTTGTGAATACCTTCCGTCTTTTATCAGCAGTTACAACAATAAAGAATTATTTATTATTTTTGTTTTTAACGTCATCCATAGGCTGTGAAAGTTACCATATCTGTAGTTCAGTAACATCTAGAACCACTGTTAGCAACAATAAATTGAAGCAAACATTTCTGAAGGAATAAATCAGGCTCTCACATCATTTGGGAAAAAATGTGCATATTGTTCAACACCAAAGTATACATTTCGGTAGCAATTTATCATTGGCTCAATGTCTGTTGATTTCTCAGGTCCTATGCCTCTAAAACAAACCCTTATCAGCCTCCACCACCATGCTGGACTATTGTTGTGAAGTGCTTGTGGTTCTATGCTATGCCATTGCATTGTGATCAAAGACCTCCACATTGGTCTCATCAGCCTAAAGGGTATTATGCCAGAAGTTTTGTGTTTTGTTCTCACAGTTTTTATTTTGAAGGAACTTTTCATAGCCAGCCTTCCATGAAAGCTATGCTTGCTCAGTCTTTTGTGATGGAAAGAACGTATACATTTCATGTGCTTGCAGAGATCTTTCATGTGATGATCCCCTTGGGTTTTTCTTGAAACTTCTGGGCATTGAAAAATTTGACATTTGTCTTGAAGGTTTGCCTTTTGGAATCAGTTCATCTCACAGTAAATTTACAATTTTCATAATGTTTAGAGATGGCTTCATGACACTTCCTAGGGTTGCTTCTCTCAGGTCATGGCTGAAGTCATTTCTTCTTGCATACCTCCAGAACACCAAATGTTCTGTTTTTATATAGTCATACTTCTTAATGGTTAATAAATCTTGTAAATTTGATAAGTAATGCATGGCTACTAATGATCGTATGGTCAGACATTGCAGCGTCCAGAGCCAAAGTGGTCAAAGCCCCCTCAACATAATTTTGAGAGTACAATTAAGGTATTACCTTCAAAATCTTGTAGCCATAAGCCACCACATGATTGGCTACATACGAACACTGCAACATATGCCTGTATCCTTACTCTCTAAATAAATGTATGAGTAGGATAGAGTAAATTTTTCCCACCTAGTTTCAGAATGTTGGTTTACTTTTGAAAAAAATCTGTAAATGAATACATCTGTTATCTTTTTGCTGTCACTAGAGACAATTTAAATACAGAGCTTGGTTAGGAACAGACCATTGTTATTAAGGCCCTGTTGAAAACAAATACAGTTAAAGGAAGGTAATTTTATGCTCTTTTTTTCCAAGTCTATAAATGTCACATCTAAGGGGTTTTTAGCTTTTGCTCAGTGAGTCATTGTTAACTTTTATGTAAATAAAACCATAAAAATCCTTTTAGCCATTCATATCAAATTTCGAATAAATCCATAAAAAGGTTCACTAGAATTGTGAATAAAATGTGTTCCAATTGTATATTTTTGACTTAAAGTGTTAAACTCATATTATAATGGTCAAAATGTGAACCATACACTGGAAACATTGTCAGGATATAATGTCTTCACATCTTAATAGTTATAGGTCTTTCCATTTCAAAGCAATGCATTAGAATCTTAAAATTAGATCTTAAAATTGGTTCAAATCTTTTGCTATTTTATCCTTTTTCATTTCTTTCCGCTGGTGTTCCTTTTCTATGTATTAGTTTGATATAATACATAAGGCATCTCAGTATGTAATCTTTCATTTTACATAGTATGGATGATAAATATATAAATTGGGATAATCCATACTACCATCTTTTGAAGTTTCCCACACAACAGGATTCTAAAGCTTATTGACTTATTTCCTTCTGTCAAAAGAGATATTTTCCAGCTGTTGTGTGTTCTGTGTAAAACATGCACTTTTGACCCCATCCCATCACACCATTTCCAGAATTGTTTCTACACTCCTATAAACTTGCAAGATACTACATTTGTTAGAATGCAGTGTAAATGTTATAATTTTACAAAATCGCTATTGAGAAATACATATTTGAACTTAAGAGCATTCTGCATGCTGTTTTCTAATTCTGGGCACAAGTTCAGCTTGATGCCCACCCAAAACACAACTCTTCATGGCCTTCAACTGTGGCCTGTTCATAAGTTTCAGCTACATTACTGAAATTACAGTAAAACAATGCTTTAAAAACACAAGTAATTCGAATGTTGCACATAAAAATAAATGACCACTAAAAAATAAACATCATTGGTATTGCCAAGTATTAAAATGTCTGAAATATTATCTTGCGCGGTGTATGCTGTAATTTATCATTTTTTGGTCACCTAAATCCACAACAAATTGAATAAAAGTGATAAAAATTCATATGTACCCAAAATAGTGGCAATAAAAAATTTCATTTGTGCCACAAAAACAAGTCCTCGCACAACTTCTGGGTGTCAGAATATGGCAATGCAAAACATTTTTTTTAAATGTTTGAATTTTTTAAAAGTTGTAAAAAATAACTATATAAAGTTGGTGTCTCTGTAACTGTACTGTCTCATAGAAAAAAACTATATCCTACAAAATATGACCTGTGCTCCTAGTATAAGGTGGTGCATTATAGATGGCTTGTCTAGTGAGTTTTATGCTGCTGGGTTCTAATAGCTCAAGCGCATGCCGAATAAGTTGCCATATTCATGAGCTCTTGGCTTTCCCTGCCCACCTGCCTATGATTGACATTTTTTTCCATATTAATCAGTAGCATGTGGGTGGGGAAAGCCAGGAACTCATGAATATGGGTACTATTTCGCTTTATAAGATTCACCTGATGATAAGACACACCCCAGATTTTAGAGTAGGAAAATAAGAAATAAATATTTTTCATCAGATCCTCATATCAGACCCCCCATAAAGATCAGGACATCCCATCAGATCCCCATATCAGCCCTCCACGTCAGAACCCTATCAGCCCTCCATGTCATAACCCCATCAGACCTCAGATCAGCCCTTTAAGACCCCCATCAGTACTTTCAGACCCCCATCAGCCTTTTAGATCCCCTCAGACCTCAGATCAGCCCTTTTTAAACCCCTATCAGCCCTTTGTAGACCCCCATGAGGAATTTCAGACCCCCATCAGACTAAAATAAAAAAATCTGCTTACCTCTCTTGCGCCGCAGCTCCTCTTCATCTTAGCAGCAGTCTTCCTTCCTTTTTGTCTGGCAGGCGCTGTATGGGGTCAGGACAGTGCAGCGCCTGCAGGAGAAGAAGGAGCGCCTGCCCCAGCAAGAAGACCATGGAGGGTAAGTATCTTCCCCGCTTCCGGCACCTAATATATACTAGGGAGAGCTTCTATAATGGAAGCGCTCACTAGTATTTGCTTTATAAGACACACAGCCATTTTCCCCCTACTTTTTTGGGAAAAAAGTGTGTTTTATAAAACGAAAAATGCAGTACTTTTTTCTCCTTTGTTCTGTATTGTTAGCTATAATCTGCCTGGACCTATCTATGCCTCTTTCTTACAGTTTGAAGCCTCATGGTCCTTCTTGCCTGACTGATGAAATCCCTTGCCAGTCTATTCCAATTTCATTTACTCCTCCTGTTAACCACCTACACATACAAGAAGGCCTCATCAGTTGCTACCAGCAATCACATACTCCAGTGAATTTAAACTGTTGGTCTCATCCACAGCTACAGTGTATCCAGGGATTAAACCTAAGGCAAAGCATATTATGTTGAGATCTTGGGGCCATGGAAACAGGAGGGGGATCCTATAGGTGAGTATAACAATTTGTTGAGTCACTGCAACAACTTAGATACAATATAAGATACAATATTATCTATTACAGTGTAATCAAGAAACTGAATGAAAGGTATAATAGCAAAGGACAGAGGAAGGAAACAGTCCAGATCCTATCAATGAGATGTGTTAACCTCTGTCAGCAATGAAGGCTAAAAACTGCTATCAATTCTTGTGTGTGCTCAAGAGGCATTTACTTCACATATATTTTCTGTGACTGTGGAGGCAACCACTAAAATGTTCTTATTGTAAAGTATTAAATGTTAAATATGGAGTTGTATTAGGAGAATGCTACTTTCCATAAAATTTATACTTTTAGAAAACTTCATAAGTTGTATTTTTTATTGTTCTTATCTTCTTCCTTTCTTTTCTTCTGTTTTCACGTTTGTTTTTTTCCCAAGTAAATTTAAAGGAGACAATTTGTTATCATTATGACATATTTGTGACTTGCAAGCCAATCCAATAAATTATAAAATTGTGCCCCAGAGGCTGAAGGTGACACTATCTAATATACACCCTATGTTTCCCTGCAGCATTTGCTGAATTAATTGTTTTAACATGCTCCATCACGTTTAGGAAGTTTCTTTTGCAGGCAAAATTACCTATCCTATAGCATTTTTCTACCATGTTCTTTAAAGTGTAACTGTCATATTTTTTATTTGCTAGTTTATTAGAGCTGAGTTAGTCTGTCAATGATTGCTAAAAGATCTGTAATTACCTTATAATGGCAGCTTTCCACTGGTCCCTTAAAAGACAGTTGCTATGGCTTTTCTATCTTCCCTTTAGTGTAAACAGAAGACAGAGGGGCATTGCATGCCTACATTAGGCTTCAGAGTGAGGAGACATGTCAGTCAGTAATCCAATCTGATTGGCTGGTAAGAAGCTGCTGGTTACAGCAAGTGTGTATGTGAAGTGAGGGAAGACAGTTTTGGTCCTCAAATTGTAGAGTTCAAAGCAGCCCTAACTAAGGGAAAAGCTCAAGGAAAACAGTGGTATGTGAAGAAACTAAAGATTGCTTTATACATAATGCTACTGTTACGATTGCCACACTATATTAAAAAAATAACATAATATAGTGCAGCGAGGACCCGCTGGACACCTGATAATACAGCTCAGGTGCAGCTGTGTTGGATCCGCTCGTTGCCACTAGCAACGGACTCTCTCTGTTAACGCCACAGAGAATAGTCAACACAAAACCAGATCAAATGTGAACAGGGACGAACACCCTGGGTACTAAATTATAAATAGAGTTGTGACCCTGGCCAGAGGCCCAGAGAACGAGCCACAACCACAACAGCCACACAGACTCCTGCTGCCTAAATAAAAAGGCTAACTAAAGTACAAGAGACAGGCGGAAGAATAGAGGGGCCGGCTCCCCATGCGCCAATGTCTCAGAGTCGACAAGAGGCATTGCCGGGACAGGTAGTAGGAAAGAGGAGTAGCATCCACTTGATGCTAGCAGACACACAGGCCGGCTCCCAGCTCTCTCAATACAATTGCTTTGGTGCTAGGCAGCGGGCGTGTCAAACTCACAACCTTATATAGGGAGGGGTGTAGCCTGATTGGACAAGACCCGCAGCCCAGTACTCCCACGGATAGGACACTGCATCTGTCACTCAACTGAGTCTAGGAGCAGCCACACCCCAAGATCTCAGCATAGAGACAATACAGACTATAGCAGTAAAACCGCAACGGTCAATGTGATCGCGCTAGACGGCGGGGCTGTGCTGTCACGCGGCGCGTCGTCCTAACACTACCCCCCCTCTTCGGCCCGATCCCGCACCCCGTCCACGATGGCGCTCAAAGTCAGCCACCAAACGAGGAGCGTGGATATTCTCTACCGGCTCCCATGTACGGTCCTCTGGCCCATAGCCCTCCCAGTCCACCAAGTAGAATAACCGACCACGAACAGTTCTGGAATCCAGAATCTCATGTACCACGAAGTCATCCTGTGGTGACTCGGATTCCTCCGGATGTTGCCGAGAAAACTGGTTCATCACCACTGGTTTGAGGAGTGACACATGGAAGGCATTGGCGATACGCCAAGATGGAGGCAGGCGCAACTTATATGCGACACTGTTAAGACGGGCCAAAATCTTAAAGGGACCAACGTATCGAGGAGCAAAACGAAGAGAGGGCACTCGAAGCCGAAGATTGCGGGAGGAGAGCCAGACTAGATCACCCGGCGACATCTCAGATGCGGGTCTGCGTCTGGTATTAGCCGTTACACGCATTCTGTCTTTGGACGCGACCATAGAGGACTGAGCCTGGTCCCAGACCTCTCGGGCATGCGCTGCCCAATCAGCTACAGCTGGCACGTCAGATGCCACAGGTATGGGCAACGGAATTCGCGGATGTCGCCCGTACAGCAAAAAGAACGGTGTCTGACCAGTTGAATCTGCCACTGCATTATTCAGAGCGAACTCTGCCCAGGGTAATAATTCTACCCAGTCGTCATGCCTGGCCGACACAAAGTGGCGCAGATATGTTTCCATGGATTGGTTCATACGCTCCACCAATCCATTACTCTGCGGGTGAAAAGCAGATGACAGGCAGAGTTCAACCTGGAGCAGCCGACACAAAGCTCTCCAAAAATGGGCAGAAAACTGTGGCCCACGATCCGACACAATCTTTTCGGGCATACCATGCACCCGAAAAATGTGACGGGTAAATAAGCGTGCCAACTCCCTAGCAGAAGGTAGGCCAGGCAAGGCCACCAGGATGGACATCTTGGTGAAATGATCTGTGACCACCCAGATCACTTTCCTCCCTTGAGAGATGGGCAGATCGGTCACAAAATCCATCCCTAACACCTGCCAGGGAGAGTTTGGCACCGGGAGTGGGGACAATAACCCTGCGGGGCGCTGACGCAAGGGTTTGTTACGTGTGCAGGTCACACATGCCTGCAAATATGCCCGGACATCCGCAACCAGAGTAGGCCACCAGTAATGTCGCGATATAAGCTCCACTGAGCGTCGGACACCAAAGTGACCCCCCACCCGAGAGGAGTGTCCCCAAGACATAACCTCCTCCCTCCGTGATTGCGGAACCAATGTTTTGCCAGGGGGAACCCTGTTGATCGCCACTGGATTCACCACCAGTTGTTTTTCGGTGGGGATTATCAACCGAGGCTCAACTTCCTCATCCTCCTCGGTCTCAAAGGACCGAGACAGGGCGTCAGCCCGCAGATTTTTCTCCCCAGGGACATAATGGAGGATGAAGTTGAACCTGGAAAAGAACAGGGCCCACCTGGCTTGTCTGGCATTTAACCTCTGTGCCGACTGAATATAAGTGAGGTTCTTATGGTCCGTGAATATGTGCACTGGAAAAGCGGCACCCTCCAGGAGATGACGCCATTCTTCCAGTGCCAACTTCACAGCCAACAGTTCTCGGTCCCCAATGCCGTAATTCCTCTCGGCAGGAGAAAACAGCTTAGAGAAGAAGGCGCAAGTAACCTTCTTCCCTACTTCGTTTCTCTGGAAAAGCATAGCACCTGCACCCACTGACGAGGCATCAACCTCTACACAAAACGGCTTGGTGGTGTCTGGCCGATGTAGTACTGGCGCTTCCACAAAACACCGTTTAAGAGAGGCGAAGGACCTCTCCACAGCAGGGGTCCAGTTCTTAGGATTAGCCCCTTTTTTAGTGAGTGCGGAAAGAGGTGCTGCCAGAGAAGAGAAATGGGGAATGAACTGTCTGTAGTAATTAGCAAACCCCAGGAACCTCTGGACAGCCTTCAGAGTACGGGGTTCAGGCCATTTTAGTACTGCGTCGAATTTCTGGGGGTCCATTTGTAACCCTACCCCAGAAACGATGTACCCTAAGAATGGCAGACTGGACTGTTCGAACTGGCACTTCTCTAGCTTGGCATATAGCCGATGGGCACGTAACCTAGAGAGTACCGATCGAACCGCTCGCCGATGATCGGTCAGATTGGCCGAGAAAACGAGTATATCGTCCAGGTAGACTACTACGCACTTCAGAAGAAGATCACGGAAGATGTCATTGACAAACGACTGGAAAACCGCTGGGGCGTTACACAGGCCAAATGGCATGACCAGGTACTCATAGTGCCCGTCCCTGGTATTAAAAGCGGTCTTCCATTCATCACCTTCCCTGACGCGTATGAGGTTATAGGCACCCCGGAGGTCCAATTTGGTGAAGACAGTGGCCCCCCTGAAGCGATCGAACAACTCTGCGATCAGAGGCAGGGGGTACCGATTTTTGACCGTCACTGCATTGAGACCACGGTAGTCTATGCAAGGTCGCAAAGACCCATCCTTTTTTGCCACAAAGAAAAACCCTGCCCCAGCTGGAGAAGAAGACTTCCTAATGAAGCCCCGAGCCAGGTTTTCCGCAATGTATTCCGACATGGATTTGGTCTCGGGCAAGGACAAAGGGTAAACCCTGCCCCGAGGTGGCATGGCACCGGGCATCAGGTCAATGGCACAATCGTACGACCTGTGCTCGGGCAACGTCTCAGCCGCCTTTTTAGAAAATACGTCAGCAAAATTGGCGTATTGTGGAGGCAACCCCTCCAGTTCAACAGGAACAGAGGGTGCAGAGGGTGGAGTGATAGGTGGCATACACTCCTCCTTACACTGGGCGCTCCACCTGACAATCTCACCAGCTCGCCATTCAATAGTTGGTGAGTGCTGCTGAAGCCAAGGTAGCCCCAATAGCACGTCATCAGAGAGTCCCTCCAAGATGTAAAAGGAGATCACCTCCGTGTGTAGGGATCCAGTCTGCATGATCACTGGTGAAGTTTGATCGCAGATCTGGACCTGCAACTGGGACCCATCGACTACTGTAATTGGCAACGGGGTAGACAGCAAGCGCACGGGAATATTGTGTTTCCTTACAAATTCCCGGGACATGAAACTTGCTGCCGCCCCGGAGTCCACGAAGGCGCCACTGGCGACCCAAGTCTCCCCAATCCTGAAGGAGACCGGGACCCGTATTTTCCCAAGGGGTTTATTCATACCCAGAGAGCCCCCCTTGATGGCTACTGGGTCCGGTCGTTTCCCTGGAGCTCAGGACAGGATGACACCCTGTGTCCCGGCCTCCAACAACGGAAACACACCAGCCTCCCTGACCGTCTGTACCCTTTACCCCGAGGGACAGCGGCCGTGGAGGTGTCCATCGGTTCGGGACCCTCCGGTCCCCACTCCGTACTGTTCCCTTTATCGCGAGGGACAGCACTTATGGGAGTGTCTGATGATATACGGCCTGAAGGACGACTATTCCTCTCAAACGACTGCTCATGCGCACGCTCCGAAAAGCGGTTGTCAATTCGCATGGCAGTCGATACAAGGCCCTCTAGCGTGGTAGGAAGCTCCCTACCAGCCAGTTCGTCCTTAATTCTGGAGGAAAGACCCTCCCAAAAAATGGCCACCAGCACCTGGTCCGGCCAGTCCAACTCAGTCGCTAGAGTCCGAAACTCTATGGAATATTGTGCGACTGAGTCTTTTTGCTGACGGAGCCGGAGCAGCTGGGAGGCGTAGAGGGATTGCGGAGTAGGACCTAAAAACACTGAGCGCAGAGTCTTAAAAAATGTCTCAAGTGAATTTAGTACTTCCGCCTTTCTCTCTCGCAAAGGAGTAACCCACGCCAAAGCCTTACCGGAGAGCAGCGAAATGACAAAGGCTACCTTCGCTGCTTCGTCCGGAAAACGTGCGGGATTGGCGTCCAAAAACAGAGTACATTGATTAACAAATCCCCGACAGCCCCGGGGATCTCCGGCGTATCTCTCAGGGATAACCAGAGGCACAGAGGATTTCACGGGCTGTGGCAGATTAGTTAACACTTGTGAAACTGCTTGGCCCACTGCCAATGCTATATCGGCAGGGCTTACAGAAAGCACCGCTGGCGTCTGCGTGGCCTGACGCTCGAGGGTAGCTAGACGAGCGTTCAGGTTTTCCACTGCAGCCGACATGTGCAGTTTGGGATCCATAACAGCGGGGTTCTGGGCCTAGCACACTGTTACGATTGCCACACTATATTAAAAAAATAACATAATATAGTGCAGCGAGGACCCGCTGGACACCTGATAATACAGCTCAGGTGCAGCTGTGTTGGATCCGCTCGTTGCCACTAGCAACGGACTCTCTCTGTTAACGCCACAGAGAATAGTCAACACAAAACCAGATCAAATGTGAACAGGGACGAACACCCTGGGTACTAAATTATAAATAGAGTTGTGACCCTGGCCAGAGGCCCAGAGAACGAGCCACAACCACAACAGCCACACAGACTCCTGCTGCCTAAATAAAAAGGCTAACTAAAGTACAAGAGACAGGCGGAAGAATAGAGGGGCCGGCTCCCCATGCGCCAATGTCTCAGAGTCGACAAGAGGCATTGCCGGGACAGGTAGTAGGAAAGAGGAGTAGCATCCACTTGATGCTAGCAGACACACAGGCCGGCTCCCAGCTCTCTCAATACAATTGCTTTGGTGCTAGGCAGCGGGCGTGTCAAACTCACAACCTTATATAGTGAGGGGTGTAGCCTGATTGGACAAGACCCGCAGCCCAGTACTCCCACGGATAGGACACTGCATCTGTCACTCAACTGAGTCTAGGAGCAGCCACACCCCAAGATCTCAGCATAGAGACAATACAGACTATAGCAGTAAAACCGCAACGGTCAATGTGATCGCGCTAGACGGCGGGGCTGTGCTGTCACGCGGCGCGTCGTCCTAACAGCTACAGCAGCAATGTATGCTAAAATTTATTGATGAAAACATGCCAGTTACACGTGAAATACTTTTTTTTTACAGCAACTTAACTATTTTCATGAGTCAAATTTTAAAGACTTGTTTCTGGAAGACAATAAAAAAAATATTTGACATAATTATTAGGTCTAAAATACTCCCCGAATGTTCACTCACTAGTTATTTAAAGATTGTCAACAGATTTGTACCGATGAAACTGACTGACCTTTTGCACGTGCACTTGGCAGCTGAAGGCATCTGTGTTGAAGGCCTCTTGATAGGTCACCAATGTTAGAACGGCAGGAGTTCGACACTTGGGAACTACGCCAATCAGTGCAGCGGTCTCTTTATAGGCAATGTGATGTCACCATACATTGATCACATCGCCTAGTTGCAGCTCAGCCCCATTCAAGTTAATACCAAGCACAGCCACCATACTATTGATGGTGCTGAGCTTGGTGAGATGCCAAGAACTGGCTGTGCTGACCAGAGCGCCAGTGAGAGCGGCGGCTCCCTGAACCAGTTGATCGGCGGATGTGGAAGGAATCGGACCCCTGCCATGTGATAATCATAACCTATCCTGAGGATAGGTCATCATTGTCAATTCCTGGATAACCCCTAAGAGTTCATAAAAATGTTACTTACCTAACATTAGAAAGAGTTGCTCTTTGTAGATGTTAAAATAATTTTCATTAATGCAACCCCTTCCATATACCGTATTAGAGCATAAAGATTCCCTGTCATAGGGTCCATTCACACGTCCGCATAATGGGCCCGCATTTTTTCTGCAATTTTGCGGAACGGGTGTGGGCCCATTCATTTTCAATGAGGCCGCAAAAGATGCGGACAGCACACTATGCTGTCCGCATCCGCACTTCCATTCCGCACCACCGCAAAGAAATAGAACAAGTCCTATTCTTGTCTGCAGCCACAGACAAGAAAAGGCATTTCTATAATAGAGCCAGCCATGTACGGTCCGCAAAATGCGGAACGCACATGACCGGTGTCCGTGTTTTGCAGATACACAATTTTTAGTCAAGTTAGTCAAGTTTTATATCATAACTCATTAATTTGAATGGGCACAATTTAATTTTAACAAGCAGAATGGACATCACAAAGCTCCCTATGGTAATCACAGCTGTTTGCAGGGGGTCTTGTGAACAGCTACTCGCAGCAACAGCACCTATATTAAAAGGGTTGACTGTTATCACACATCCCATTTTAACACTTCTATATCATATAGCTAACTGATGGGTTTGCTCAATAGTTGACACATATAGTAAATTTATAGTAAATCTATCCATGAATAGTGTTGCCACACTGGGCTTTTAAAATCTGCTCCATTGAAAATAATTTTAACAAAACATAAATTATTTAGTTTCTTGTAAATGAAATTAAATAACCATGTTTCATAAAAATACACATGCAGGTAATGCAGTTGTTTAAAATAATATTAACAGCATTGGCATGCATGGAGCAGCTCATTTGCTTGTAGAAGTCAAGGTCCTTAACCATCCTTGGGTGCTGAATAAGCATTGGGCTATTGTGGTGGATTTTACATTCTCTGTGGACTAAGATGAGAATATTTTCAGTTTGCACTTTATTATAATATCTATAAGGGGAATAGTTCCTGAATTCACAGGCAGAATCAGGCACAGTTATTTCAGAAATGTCCAATTCTCTTTAGAATGCTTCATTGCATTCACTATCTAAAATACAATGTAAAATAATGGTGTACTAATCCACCTAATCCATATATGTAGTCTCTATGACATGAAATAAATGTACCAGTCAGGGACATGAAGATGAAAGAAAGATGGAAGAAAAACAGAGACAAGGAAACTATCACACACATGGCACATTAGATGTAATAGGATGAAAGCCACACTTGGCACTTCTGAGTTATGATTAAGGATAACACGACAGAGCTACAGAACAATAATAAATAGTATCATGGAGCCAGACTAATAGAAAACACATAGTAAATAAGAAAAATTCACAGTTGATAAGATTGGTAAGCACTGTTTATAATCAAGTGTATCATTTAAAAGACCGTGCCAGATAGAAGATCTAAAGATCTGTTTTGTACATACCTCTGTGCATGCTCTTAGCATCAGCATTATCAAGGAGAGGTTCTGATCCAGTGTGCCCCCTGGGCATTCTCTAAAACCAAAGTGTCCTTGGCTTTCTACAATAAGCACTCCACAACCCATCCCCTCTGCTCTTGATTGGCAGCTTAAATACAGTATCTATCCTGGAGCCCACTGCAGCCATCACCCAGGCTAGAGGGCAAGGTATGTGGAGCACTTACTGCAGAGAGTCAAAAACAATTCAGGAATAGGGAATGAACAGAGGGCACCTGCGATGACAGTGCACACCAGATTCTCCTGCTTAATGATGCTGATACAAAGAACATACACAAAACTATCCATATATCCAGGTCTCCAATATAGCACTTCCAACAATTTTGCAGGTTTGAAGCTGTTGACAGATTCATATTACAAATTGTAAGTAGAAATAAGGGGATTGATTCTACACTATTCAAATTCATTACAAACTTCCCAAAAGATTCTAATTTGAATGAATTTGAAATGTATAATTTGTTCAGCATGACTTTCTAAAGATGTTGGCTACCATTTTATAGATCAGAAGATATAGAAGAAGACATCTTCTTCAGAAGGATCATTTTTGGACCATTTTTTTATTTAATGGGCAACTGTCACCAGATTGTATCTATGAAATTGACAAGTGCGCTTGGCAACTGAAGGCATCTGTGTTGGTCCCATGTTCATATGTGCCCATATTGCTGAGAAATATGAAGTTTTAATATATGCAAATGAGCCTCTAGGAGCAACAAGGGTGTTGCCATTACACTGCTGTCTCTGCAACTGCCGCATCCTCTGCACATTGATTGACAGGGCCAGGCGTAATTATGCGTGCACTGCCTGGTCTTGTCAATCAAAGTGCAGGGGCGGGGCGGCAGTTGCAGAGACAGCAGAGCCTCTAGGAGTAAAGGCAAAACCCCACTCGTTCATAGAGGCTCATTTGCATATATTAAAATATCATTTTTCTCAGCAATGCGGGCACATATGAACACAGGACTAACACAAATGCCTTCAGCTGCCAAGAGCACACGTAACAGGTCAGCCAGTGCATAGGTACAAATCTGCTGACAGATGCCCTGTACAGTACAGTTTTTTTTTAAAAGCCTGCTTATTACCACCAGCTACAATCTGTTTTCCCCTGGCCATATGTCGCTGTCACTTTGTCGTTACTAATGCAATCTTGTCATTTAGGAACTTGAAAGGAGTTGGGTGCAATACTTGGAGACACCAGTGTGTTATGCTCCACTTTTTAGCGCAATTGGGGCACTCTTGATTTGGACAAAATGTATTCTGACCGAATTGAATTGAATCTTGCAACCTATTACTCCAATACTGAACTTAAACAAATTTTGTGAAATGTTATTATTAGAGATGAGCGAGCACTGAAATGCTCGGGTGCTCGTTATTCGAGTCAAACTTTTCCCGATGCTCGGGTGCTCGTTTCGAGTAACGAACCCCATTGAAGTCAATGGGAGACTCGAGCATTTTTGCGGGGGACCAAGGCTCTGCCTAGGGAAGGCTGGGTGAAAACCTGGAAACCTCATAAAATGATGGAAACACCACGGAAATTAAATAACCATGTTTCATAAAAATACACATGCAGGTAATGCAGTTGTTTAAAATAATATTAACAGCATTGGCATGCATGGAGCAGCTCATTTGCTTGTAGAAGTCAAGGTCCTTAACCATCCTTGGGTGCTGAATAAGCATTGGGCTATTGTGGTGGATTTTACATTCTCTGTGGACTAAGATGAGAATATTTTCAGTTTGCACTTTATTATAATATCTATAAGGGGAATAGTTCCTGAATTCACAGGCAGAATCAGGCACAGTTATTTCAGAAATGTCCAATTCTCTTTAGAATGCTTCATTGCATTCACTATCTAAAATACAATGTAAAATAATGGTGTACTAATCCACCTAATCCATATATGTAGTCTCTATGACATGAAATAAATGTACCAGTCAGGGACATGAAGATGAAAGAAAGATGGAAGAAAAACAGAGACAAGGAAACTATCACACACATGGCACATTAGATGTAATAGGATGAAGCCACACTTGGCACTTCTGAGTTATGATTAAGGATAACACGACAGAGCTACAGAACAATAATAAATAGTATCATGGAGCCAGACTAATAGAAAACACATAGTAAATAAGAAAAATTCACAGTTGATAAGATTGGTAAGCACTGTTTATAATCAAGTGTATCATTTAAAGACCGTGCCAGATAGAAGATCTAAAGATCTGTTTTGTACATACCTCTGTGCATGCTCTTAGCATCAGCATTATCAAGGAGAGGTTCTGATCCAGTGTGCCCCCTGGGCATTCTCTAAAACCAAAGTGTCCTTGGCTTTCTACAATAAGCACTCCACAACCCATCCCCTCTGCTCTTGATTGGCAGCTTTAAATACAGTATCTATCCTGGAGCCCACTGCAGCCATCACCCAGGCTAGAGGGCAAGGTATGTGGAGCACTTACTGCAGAGAGTCAAAAACAATTCAGGAATAGGGAATGAGCAGAGGGCACCTGCGATGACAGTGCACACCAGATTCTCCTGCTTAATGATGCTGATACAAAGAACATACACAAAACTATCCATATATCCAGGTCTCCAATATAGCACTTCCAACAATTTTGCAGGTTTGAAGCTGTTGACAGATTCATATTACAAATTGTAAGTAGAAATAAGGGGATTGATTCTACACTATTCAAATTCATTACAAACTTCCCAAAAGATTCTAATTTGAATGAATTTGAAATGTATAATTTGTTCAGCATGACTTTCTAAAGATGTTGGCTAC
The DNA here is from genome assembly GCA_900303285.1 of Rhinella marina. Lineage (NCBI taxonomy): Eukaryota > Metazoa > Chordata > Amphibia > Anura > Bufonidae > Rhinella > Rhinella marina. The sequence goes on along the minus strand of ONZH01015674.1, from coordinate 5,078 downwards.
CATTTTATAGATCAGAAGATATAGAAGAAGACATCTTCTTCAGAAGGATCATTTTTGGACCATTTTTTTATTTAATGGGCAACTGTCACCAGATTGTATCTATGAAATTGACAAGTGCGCTTGGCAACTGAAGGCATCTGTGTTGGTCCCATGTTCATATGTGCCCATATTGCTGAGAAATATGAAGTTTTAATATATGCAAATGAGCCTCTAGGAGCAACAAGGGTGTTGCCATTACACTGCTGTCTCTGCAACTGCCGCATCCTCTGCACATTGATTGACAGGGCCAGGTGTAATTATGCGTGCACTGCCTGGTCTTGTCAATCAAAGTGCAGGGGCGGGGCGGCAGTTGCAGAGACAGCAGAGCCTCTAGGAGTAAAGCAAAACCCCACTCGTTCATAGAGGCTCATTTGCATATATTAAAATATCATTTTTCTCAGCAATGCGGGCACATATGAACACAGGACTAACACAAATGCCTTCAGCTGCCAAGAGCACACGTAACAGGTCAGCCAGTGCATAGGTACAAATCTGCTGACAGATGCCCTGTACAGTACAGTTTTTTTTAAAAAGCCTGCTTATTACCACCAGCTACAATCTGTTTTCCCCTGGCCATATGTCGCTGTCACTTTGTCGTTACTAATGCAATCTTGTCATTTAGGAACTTGAAAGGAGTTGGGTGCAATACTTGGAGACACCAGTGTGTTATGCTCCACTTTTTAGCGCAATTGGGGCACTCTTGATTTGGACAAAATGTATTCTGACCGAATTGAATTGAATCTTGCAACCTATTACTCCAATACTGAACTTAAACAAATTTTGTGAAATGTTATTATTAGAGATGAGCGAGCACTGAAATGCTCGGGTGCTCGTTATTCGAGTCAAACTTTTCCCGATGCTCGGGTGCTCGTTTCGAGTAACGAACCCCATTGAAGTCAATGGGAGACTCGAGCATTTTTGCGGGGGACCAAGGCTCTGCCTAGGGAAGGCTGGGTGAAAACCTGGAAACCTCATAAAATGATGGAAACACCACGGAAATGGACAGGAAACAGCAGGGGCAGCATGCATGGATGCCTCTGAGGCTGCCTAATCCCACCATTACCCCAAATTCTCAGGCAACAGCCTGGTGGTTACCCTCATGGCAATTGTGCTCACCCAGACAAAGAAAGGCGAGGCACATGCCCATCACATGTTAGGGAAGCACCCAACTAGGTGCAACGAAGGTCCATCACCGCCTGCAGGTGACACCACTGCTCATGCTGGCACTGCAGCTAAAATCAAGTTTATCTGTTCTTATCAGTTGCTGTGGCTGTTGGATGTATAGTGGTGAGCATAGCTGCTTCCCAAGCATCTAAAAAATAAATCAGTACAATATCTAATACGTCCCCCTACCCGGGTAAATTGTTTGGAGAGAGGGCCTGTACGTGGGGGGAAGGAGGTTTCGCTGGAAGAACCAGAGGAGTGTCCCCTGGGCTAGCGTGTGTGGTGGTGACAACAGCCGGAATGCATTTGGAAATACTCTAGCATCAGCCGGTGCAGTATCGATTCTTCTCAGTTTAATACCGTATACATCCCCTATCTTGGGACCTTATATTTTATGGATTTTTCGACCACGGAAAATGGAAAAAGACCTTGCTCTGGCCAGGGGAGTGTCTTTCCCACTGCAGCTAAGGGGAAGTGTCCATGCTCTGCCTATCACAGGTCAGGAGGGAAATAAAAGAAGAACCAAACAAAAATCTGTACAATATCTAAGACGTCCCCTATCCGGGTAAATTGTTTGTAGAAGGCCTGTAGGTGGGGGGCAGGCTGGGGGGAAGGAGGTTTCGCTGGAACAGCCAGAGGAGTGTCCCCTGGGCTAGCGTGTGTGGTGGTGACAATAGCCGGGTGTAGTTAGAATGACGACGCAGGACCCCAACTTAAAAATTTAGCATCAACCGGTACAGTCGTAAATTATGAGATTGATGAAGTGTGGTATGTCTTCTATGTATACTACTCAGTTTAATACCGTATATGGCAGCTATCCGGAAAAATAGTTTGTAGAGAGAGAGAGAGAAAGATAGGACAAATAAGTAAATTGTTTGGAGAGAGGGCATGTAGGTGGGGTGGTAGGCTGGGGGGAAGGAGGTTTTGCTGGAAGAACCAGAGGAGTGCCCCCTGGGCTAGCGTGTGTGGTGGTGATAACAGCCGGATGTAGTTAGAATGACGACGCAGGACCCCAACTTAAAAATTTAGCATCAACCGGTACAATTGTCAATTATGAGCTACATCAAGTTTGGCATGACTTTTAAATGGATATTGCATGTGGTCACGTACTCCCTGGAACCCCATAGTCACCCCTTCCCTGATGTGCTAGCCCAGAACATTCTCTGCCCTAATTCGCAAGAACTTTTGCTGTTTCCGTGTGCTGACAGTGGGGATTTACCAGTGTTGTCTGAGGAGGTGGTGGACAATGGCGAGACACAGGTGTCGGGGGGTGAGGTAGTTGTATGGGAAGCAAGTTACAGTGGGGACTCCTTGGGGGGGAATTTCTCAGGATGGGACAGATTCAACTTGGGTGGATCAGGCACAGGAACAGATGAATTTTTGGGGGGTTTGTTTAACTTTTATTTAGCAAAAATAACTACAGAGATATGCATTCGTAATCTTCTCTGCGCAGTCTGGCTTAGGGGTTCGTCACTTTGATGGCGAGCTGTGCCGCTCTCTCCACAATGGTCTGTAGGTTCTTAGATGGAGACTTTGTCGGCGATTTCAGTACAGAAGGACTTGTTGCTCATCCACAGAACCTCGACCTCCTTGACATTGTGGACAAGGAATTTGCGGGTGGACCAGGAATTTGCGGAACCCTGTGGGCAGCATGTGTTTGGTCTTCTACTTGCTACCGTATCCAATGTTGGGCAATATAGATTCGCAAGTAATATTATTTTTCACACCTATCCCAAAAATAAAAATGTATGCAGTTTGTGCAAATAAAACTGGAAATTAGAACTGGAGAGAGGGCCTGTAGGTGGACCTCCGGAAAAATTGTTTGGAGAGAGGGCCTGTAGGTGGAACTCCGGAAAAAATTTTTGGAGAGAGGGCCTGTAGGTGGACCTCCGGAAAAATTGTTTGGAGAGAGGGCCTGTAGGTGGAACTCCGGAAAAATTGTTTGGACAGAGGGCCTGTAGGTGGAACTCCGGAAAAAAGTGTTTGGACAGAGGGCCTGTAGGTGGACCTCCGGAAAAATTGTTTGAAGAGAGGGCCTGTAGGTGGACCTCCGGAAAAATTGTTTGAAGAGAGGGCCTGTAGGTGGACCTCTGGAAAAATTGTTTGAGGAGAGGGCCAGTAGGTGAAACTCCGGAAAAATTGTTTGGAGAGAGGGCCTGTAGGTGGACCTCCGGAAAAATTGTTTGGACAGAGGGCCTGTAGGTGGAACTCCGGAAAAATTGTTTGGACAGAGGGCCTGTAGGTGGAACTCCGGAAAAAATTGTTTGGAAGAGAGGGCCTGTAGGTGGACCTCCCGGAAAAATTGTTTTGAAAAAGAGAGGGCCTGTAGGTGGACCTCTGGAAATATTGTTTGAGGAGAGGGCCTGTAGGTGGACCTCCGGAAAAATTGTTTGAAGAGAGGGCCTGTAGGTGGACCTCTGGAAAAATTGTTTGAATAGAGGGCCTGTAGGGGGCACTCCTGAAAAACTGTGCTAAAAGAGTGCCAGTTGGACCTCTAAACAATGGCGTTTTTTGGGTCAGCGTTAGGCAAAGACGATATGTAGGAGGAGGAGGGAGGAGGCAGAGAGAAGTAGAGAAGAGGAATCGGATACATAAGTTATTTAAATCTTTAGCTGCTTTCCCCCGGAGGAGATTTGAATTCCGGTGAAATCCAGGCTTTGTTCATTTTAATAAGCGTCAGCCTGTCAGCGCTGTCAGCGCTGTCAGTTGACAGGCGTGTACGCTTATCGGTGATGACGCCACCAGCTGCACTGAATACCCGCTCAGACAGCACGCTAGCGGCAGGGCAGGCCAGCAACCCCAAAGCGTACAGCGCAAGTTTCAGGCCACGTGTTCCAGCTTTGAAACCCAGTAGTTGTATGGAGCAGAGTGATCGCTACGGACTGTTGGTATGGTCAGCTAGGTACTCCCTCACCATCTTTCTGTACAGCTCCCCCCTACTCTGCCTAGACTGGGACAGGTGACAGTGTCTTGCTGGGTGACATAAAAACTGGGCAAAGGCCTTGGAGAGCGTTCCCCTGCCAGTGCTGGTCAAGCTGCCTGCTCGCCTCTCTCCCCCGCTACTTGGCCCACAGAACCATGCCTCTGCCGCTAGCGGCGTCAGATGGGAAGAATTGTTTCAGCTTGTGCACCAGGGCCTGTTGATATCTATTCACTCTCATACTCCTTTCCTCTGCAGGGATGAGAGTGGAAAGGTTCTGCTTGTACGTGGGTCCAGGAGAGTGAACACCCAGTAATCGGTGTTTGAAAAAAATGCTTTCTAACGCGAGGGGGTCACCGGGATAGGCAGCCTAACATGAAGTCTGCCATCGTGCGCCAGAGAACCCCAAACACGCAAGAATTTCCCTCTCCTCACTGGCGCTGACTCTCCATTCCTCCTCCTCCTCCTCCTCCTCCTCCAAGTCCTCCTCTTCAGCCCATACACGCTCAAGAGTTAAGGACTGAGCACTGGTACCCTCTACTGTCTCGCCGACATTCTCCTCCTCATCCTCATCCCCCTCCTCCGATACGTGCTTAGAAACAGAACGGAAGGTGCTCTGGCTATCAAGCGACGTATCTTCCTCCACCGTCTCTTGTGACAAGCGCAAAGCATCCGACTTGATGCTGAGCAGTGAGTTTTTCAACAGGCAAAGCAGCGGGATGGTGAGGCTGATAATGGTGGCATCGCCGCTGACCATCTGTGTTGACTCCTCAAAGTTGCTCAACACCTGGCAGATATCAGACATCCACGTCCACTCCTCATTGTAGACTTGAGGAATCTGAGAGAACTGACTACCAGTTCTGGTGGAAGATGACATCTGGCAGTCTACAATCGCTTTGCGCTGCTGGTAAACTCTGGATAACATGTTTAATGTGGAATTCCATCTCGTGGGCAC
>ONZH01015673.1:0-10543 GCA_900303285.1 Rhinella marina | reverse complement strand
TATCCAGAGTTTACCAGCAGCGCAGAGCGATTGTAGACTACCAGATGTCAACTTCCACCAGAACTGGTAGTAAGGTCACTCAGATTCCTCAGGTCTACAATGAGGAGTGGACGTGGATGTCTGATATCTGCCAGGTGTTGAGCAACTTTGAGGAGTCAACACAGATGGTCAGTGGCGATGCCGCCATTATCAGCCTCACCATCCCGCTGCTTTGCCTGTTGAAAAACTCACTGCTCAGCATGAAGTCGGATGCTTTGCGCTTGTCACAAGAGACGGCGGAGGAAGATACGTCGCTTGATAGCCAGAGCACCCTCCGGTCTGTTTCTCAGCGCGTATCGGAGGAGGGGGATGAGGATGAGGAGGAAGAGGAGGAGAATGTCGGCGAGACAGAAGAGGGTACCAGTGCTCAGTCCTTCTTAATTCTTGAGCGTGTATGGGCTGAAGAGGAGGACTTGGAGGAGGAGGAAATGGAGAGTCAGGCCAGTGAGGAGAGGGAATTCTTGCGTGTTGGGACTCTGGCGCACATGGCAGACTTCATGTTAGGCTGCCTATCCCGTGACCCTCGCGTTAGAAGCATTTTTTCAAACACCGATTACTGGGTGTTTACTCTACTGGACCCACGGTACAAGCAGAACCTTTCCACTCTCATCCCTGTAGAGGAAAGGAGTATGAGAGTGAATCAATATGAACAGGCTCTGGTGCACAAGCTGAAACAATCCTTCCCATCTGACACTGCTAGTGGCAGAGGGCATGGTTCTGTGGGCCAAGTAGCGCGGTAGAGGAGGCGAGCAGGCAGCTTGTCCAGCACTGGCAGGGGAACGCTCTCCAAGGCCTTTGCCAGTTTTATGTCACCCCAGCAAGACACTGTCACCTGTCCCCAGTCTAGGCAGAGTAGGGGTGAGCTTTACAGAAAGATGGTGAGGAAGTACCTAGCTGACCATACCAATGTCCGGACCGATCACTCTGCTCCATACAACTACTGGGTTTCAAAGCTGGACACATGGCCTGAACTGGTGCTGTACGCCTTGGCGGTTCTGGCCTGCCCTGCCGCTAGCGTGCTGTCAGAGCGGGTATTCAGTGCAGCTTGTGGCGTCATCACCGATAAGTGTACACGCCTGTCATGCCTGACACTTATTAAAATGAACAAAGCCTGGATTTCACCGGAATTGAAATCTCCTCCGGGGGAAAGCAGCTAAAGATTAACATTACTTATGTATCCGATTACTCTTCTCTACTCCTCCTACTCCTCCTCTTTGTCGTCTTTGCCTGACGCTGACCCAAAAAACGCTGTTTTTTAGAGGTCCAACTGGTACTCTTTTACCACAATTTTTCCGGAGGTCCACCTACAGGCCCTCTCTGTAAACAATTTCTCCGGAAGTCCACCGACAGGCTCTCTCTCTAAACAATTTTTTTTTGCACCTAGTTGGGTGCTTCCCTAACATGTGATGGGTATGTGCCCCGCCTTTCTTGGTCTGGGTGAGCACAATTGCCATGAGGGTAATGACCAGGCTGTTGCCTGAGAATTTGGGGTAATGGTGGGATTAGGCAGCCTCAGAGGCATCCATGCGTGCTGCCCCTGCTGTATCCTGTCCATTTCCGTGGTGTTTCCATCATTTTCTGATGTTTCCAGGTTTTCACCCAGCTTTCCCTAGGCAGAGCCTTGGTCCCCTGCAAAAATGCTCAAGTCTCCCATTGACTTCAATGGGGTTCGTTACTCGAAATGAGCACTCGAGCATCGGGAAAAGTTTGTCTCGAATAACGAGCACCCAAGCATTTTAGTGCTCGCTCATCTCTAATCTCAACTTAACTAGCTTTGAAATGAGCAACAGGTAAGTAGGTTAAGTTGAAACACCGCATTCTTATATACTTTATAATTGCTGAGTGCCTGAAATTGGATTATAAAGCCCAAAACAGAAACAGGTTCTAACAATCTTGCTAATTTTTAACCCCTTCCTAAAGCAGCCATTTTCTGTTTTTACTCTTTGATAAGCATATGTTATATTCCACTTATTGGCCACTACATGGTATATTATTCCTTTTTTGAAAACGTTTTTATTCTTCTAAAGCATCATCTATCTTCCATAAACTGAGTATCTTTTAAAATATCTCTGTATTGAAATTTCAGCAACCATAAACATAGCACATTTGCCAGCAGAGAGTACATTATAGAATACACCTGCATATCATAGTTACTTGGACAATGATACATAAATAAGCATATATGCAGGTACTAGTTACATGGAATGGATCTTTAGAAAAAAGGTCACTCTCCATGTGTGATAGCACGGTTAACATTTTGAACAACTAGCAAGTAAAAACTGAAATAAAAACATCAAATTAAACTGGGAAAAAGAAGGAAAGGGGGAAAAAGTGGGGGGTCTCAAAGGGTGGTAATAGAGATGAGCGAATCTATTCGCCGCTTCGTAGATTCAATACGAATCTTTGTTTTTTTCTACATCGAAGCGAATCCGAATCTTTTCAGATTCGCTTCAGAAGATTCTTCTTAAAGGGGTTCCTCTGGATAGATCATCAGCATCTGATCGGCGGGGGTCCGACACCCGGGACCCCCACCGATCAGCTGTTTGAGAAGGCAGCCGCGCTCCAGGAGCGATGCGGTCTTCTCACTGTTTACCGCAGGCCCAGTGACGTCACGACTAGTATCACTGGCCTGGGAGGAGCTAAGCTCCATTCATGTGAACAGAGCTTAGCCCGACCCAGGCCACTGATACTAGTCGTGACGTCACTGGGCCTGAGGAAAACACAGAGAAGGCTGCAGCGCTCCATGAGATCATCAGTTTTAAGCACCTGCAGAACCCCTTTAAATCTTTGTACGCTAACTATGAACCCTGGAGTAAGTCGGTTTACTTGGTGGTTTACCTATTGTGTATTTGTTGCCTACTTGAATTCTCAGTTATGGTTTTTCACCCATGCCCCTCCAAACCTCCCCCCTCTTTCTCCCCCCTTTTTCCCCACCCCCCCTACCCCCAACCTCCTACCTCCTCTACCAAATTTTTGTTACCCCCCCACACTCTCCTATATTCTGATTTTCTCATATCTCTCTCCTCCCTGACACGCATATATATTTGACTCTGTATAAGTTATTGCTACTGCTTAACTGCCATTAAGTAATCGATATTCGATGTTTATGCAATACTATGATTACTTCTAAAGTAAATGTGATGTCAAATGTCCCATTTATATACTTATATTTTCAATAAAAAGAGTTTTGCAAAAAAAATCTTTGTACGCTAACGCTACGTACGCTTAAATTAATATGTACTCTAATGCTACATATCTAATAATTTGTATGCTAATGCGTAGGTATTCACTTAAGTAGAGTACTTTTACTGTATGTTTGTTATTTTTGTGGGCCTAGACAATAATAAACTAAAGCTTCGTACTTACTTTGTACACTCATGCGTACGTATTTGCGGGAATGTTCGCAGAACAAAATTTTTTTTAACGCAACTTGAACCGGATCAAATCTTTTTAAAAATTCTGTGAATATTCGAGGTGGTACTTATAAAGTACACTGTGTGCAGAATTATTAGGCAAATGAGTATTTTGATCACATCATCCTTTTTATACATGTTGTCCTACTCCATGCTGTATAGGCTTGAAAGCTAACTACCAATTAAGTAAATCAGGTGATGTGCATCTCTGTAATGAGGAGGGGGGTGACATCAACACCCTATATAAGGTGTGCTTAATTATTAGGCAACTTCCTTTGCTTTGGCAAAATGGGTCAGAAGAGAGATTTGACGGACTCTGAAAAGTAAAAAATTGTGAGATGTCTTGCAGAGGGATGCAGCAGTCTTGAAATTGCCAAACTTTTGAAGCGTGATCACCGAAAAATCAAGTGTTTCATGGCAAATAGCCAACAGGGTCGCAAGAAGCGTGCTGAAAAAAAAAGGCGCAAAATAACTGCCCATGAATTGAGGAAAATCAAGCCTGAAGCTGCCAAGATGCCATTTGCCACCAGTTTTGCCATATTTCAGAGCAGCAACGTTACTGGAATATCAAAAAGCACAAGGTGTGCGATACTGAAAAACGACCGCCTTTGAACAAGAAACATAAGATAAAACGTCAAGACTGGGCCAAGAAATATCTTAAGACAGATTTTTCTAAGGTTTCATGGACTGATGAAATGAGAGTGACTCTTGATGGGCCAGATGGATTGGCCCGAGGCTGGATCAGTAAAGGGCAGAGAGCTCCACTCTGACTCAGACGCCAGCAAGGTGGAGGTGGGGTACTGGTATGGGCTGGTATCATCAAAGATGAACTTGTGGGACCTTTTCAGGTTGAGGATGGAGTGAAGCTCAACTCCCAAACCTACTGCCAGTTTCTGGAAGACACCTTCGTTCAAGAAAAACATGATTTTCATGCAGGACAATGCTCCATCACATGCATCCAAATACTCCACAGCGTGGCTGGCCAGTAAAGGTCTAAAAGAAGAAAAAATAATAACATGGCCCCCTTGTTCACCTGATCTGAACCCCATAGAGAACCTGTGGTCTCTCATAAAATGTGAGATCTACAGGGAGGGAAAACAGTACACCTCTCGTCTGGGAGGCTGTGGTGGCTGCTGCAAGCAATGTTGATCGTAAACAGATCAAGCAACTGACAGAATCTATGGATGGAAGGCTTTTGAGTGCCATCGTAAAGAAAGGTGGCTATATTGGTCACTGATTTTTTTTGTTTGTTTGTTTTTGAATGTCAGAAATGTTTGTTTCTAAATTTTGTGTTGTTATATTGGTTTACCTGGTGAAAATAAACAAGTGAGATGGGTATATATTTGGTTTTATTAAGTTGCCTAATAATGCTGCACAGTAATAGTTACCTGCACAAACAGATATCCTCCTAAGATAGCCAAATCTAAAAAAACCCACTCCAACTTCCAAAAATATTAAGCTTTGATATTTATGAGTCTATTGGGTTGATTGAGAACATGGTTGTTGTTCAATAATAAAAAGAATTCTCTCAAATACAACTTGCCTAATAATTCTGCACACAGTGTAATATGGTTGTGTGGCTTTGAGACACTTATGGTGGAAGTACATCCAGGGACATCTTTAGAACCAACAAGACCTTGTGGTTTTGTACAGTGAATGAGAGTGGAGTCTCATGAGAAAAGTTCCTCCAGCCTCGCAATTGGGTCTACCTTCCATGAACTGAAAAAACTAAAAAATATTTTGTAAACTATCAATGCCATATATGTACTTCCTTGCTAACATAAGAGGTGTTTTATTGTACTCTCATATTGTATCAACACAATAGTACTGTTAGCAGTATAGATAGAAAACCAATTAAAACCGTTTAACAATTACCAGTATAGATTGAGTACAACCGTACTAGATCTGACATATAGGAAAGTATAAATCTAGCTTTTAATACAGTTCTCTAAAATGGAATTTAAACTAAGGCATTTAACACTCAAATTAGTTCCAAAATACAGTAATTTTCTGCATGACATAGCAGACTATAAACGGGTGCCAAATCAACTGTAATTAAATTTAACATTTAGCTGGTTAGATATACTTATGAATAATTAAGCAATTACTAGCACTCCTTTTAAAGAATTTTTCCTACAACGCTGTTGTATAAGACTCATGGACTAGCAATTATTTCATTCTTTTAGTTCATCATATACTGTATAAAATACATGAAACTGAGTAAAAATAATAACAACACGTAAAATGTATACCTAAAATAGAATTGTGTGAGTCATCGAGACACTCCAAATCAAAATCATTATATGGCAGTATATCCATCAGAGTTTGTATGTTGAAGAATTTATTCATGCCCGCATAAATCAGGCTTTTGCCCTAAAGGTTTTTTTTTTTTTTTTTTCATAGACAACATTGTGAGGATGGAAAGTAAACAGAATTCAAAATTACTGAAAGGTGACTAAGCTTCTTAAGTTAACCCAAAAAAAAGGCTAAAATTGCCCAGAGAAATGTGATGATATTCAGGCTGTGGATATGTTTAGCTGCTGCAATAGCATTAGCATCTTTTATGACAGATTGACAGATGCATTACTTTCAACATTATATAATATATACGGAATATACTGTACAGTATACAGTATTGTACAATGAACGACCACTTTATTAGAGACACTTGCCCTTTCACGTTTGGACCTTTCCTCTATGGAAATTAGACATGTGACTCCGGAGTACTGCATAAAATCAAGTAAGCGCGTTTTCCATTAATGAGTTTCAGTGTGAATCCACATTAGAATGGGACAATAGAGTGATCTGAGAGACTTTAAGCAAGGCAAGTCATCTTTGCTAGACCAAACAGGACCATTATTTCGAAAACTTCCTACCACTGCACAGAGAAAAAATATTGCAGCCAAATACAACACTGCTGCTCCAACTGATATGACTAAGCATAACTTATCATTCCTTACCATGGATGAGCTAAAACAACATACAACTAGTTCTTATGCTATTGTTGTCTAAGGGAAACGCCAAGGCTTCAGTGGGCAAAGAGCACAAAAAATAGCATCATTGAGCAGTGAAAAAGCATCAACTGGCCAGATGAATCAATATTTCATCATTCTGATGGATCAATATTTCACCATTCTGATGGGAGGGACAGAATTTGGCACAAGCAACATGAGGTTGAGTAATTATGTGAAGATATTTTTTCTAGGCACACCCTACGTCTTCTGATACGGATGGATGAACTTTTGGATTTTAAGGCCTACCTCAGAATTATAGCCAAGTTTACCTTTCTTAACAACTACCCTATGACAGAAGGACACTTTCTGCAGGGCAATGCACCATGCCAAAAGGGTCATATAGAATTGATTGATTGATTGATTCATGGGAGAATCTTTCCTAATCCCTTGCAGGCTGCATTACCATTTTTAAAATGTTGCTACCGTCAAAGTTACTCTTTGCATAGGGCAGCCCCCTTAAAGATACCTAAGACACATTTTAAAACAACTGATAAACTTATTTCTCCATTTTTGTGGACTAAGCAAACCCCCAGACTGACAAGAGATACCCTTAAAGCACCTTATGACAGGGGTGGACTAGCACTTCCTGATGTTTATTATGCTGCCATTCAGCTGGCATATGCATCTTGGTGTATCGAGGAAGATTCTAATAATTCTGCCATAGTTTTGGAAGTGACTTTGTTGGACTCCTATGAGGCATTTGCTTAGCCTACAGAAAAGATAAGAGATGATGGACAGACCTGGTCTCTGTATTTGCCACTTGCAAAATTACCTGAGTTATTACAATTACCAGATTTTGACTTTTGGCTGAGGAAAGGCCTAAAGTATCTTGTTCAATTATACAATAAGGGTGCCTTCAGGACCTTCACAAGTCTAAAAGAGGAATTTAACCTCTATATAGATACTTTCAACTGTGACGTGTGTATGACTGAATCTGGTTCTGGACCTGTGAGGTTTGAATGTAGCCCTGTGGAAAATGTAGCTAGATGGATTATGTTTAGAGATGAGCGAGCACTAAAATGCTCGGATGCTCGTTATTCGAGTCGAACTTTTCCCGATGCTCAGGTGCTCGTTTCGAATAACGAACCCCATTGAAGTCAATGGGAGACTCGAGCATTTTTGCGGGGGACCAAGGCTCTGCCTAGGGAAGGCTGGGTGAAAACCTGGAAACCTCAGAAAATGATGGAAACACCACGGAAATGGACAGGAAACAGCAGGGGCAGCATGCATGGATGCCTCTGAGGCTGCTTAATCCCACCATTACCCCAAATTCTCAGGCAACAGCCTGGTGGTTATCCTCATGGCAATTGTGCTCACCCAGACCAAGAAAGGCGATGCAAATACCCATCACATGTTAGGGAAGCACCCAACTAGGTGCAATGAAGGTCCATCACCGCCTGCAGGTGACACCACTGCTCATGCTGGCACTGCAGCTGAAATCAAGTTTAGTATCTGTTCTTATCAGTTGCTGTGGCTGCTGGTGGTATAGTGGTGAGCATAGCTACTTCCCAAGCAGTTGATCCGGGTTCGATTCCCGTCTATCGCAGGAGGCAATTAAAAATCAGTACAATATTTAATACGTCCCCTACTCGGGTAAATTGTTTGGAGAGAGGGCCTGTAGGTGGGGGGGAAGGAGGTTTCGCTGGAAGAGCCAGAGGAGTGCCCCCTGGGCTAGTGTGTGTGGTGGTGACAACAGCCGGAATGGATTTGGAAAAACTGTTGCATCAACTAGTGCGGTATCGATTCTTCTCAGTTTAATACCGTATACGTCCCCTATCTTGGGACCCTATATTTTATGGATTTTTCGACCACGGAAAATGGAAAAAGAGCTTGCTCTGGCCAGGGGAGTTTCTTTCCCACTGCAGCTAAGGGGACGTGTCCATGCTCTGCCTATCACAGGTCAGGAGGGAAATAAAAGAAGAACCAAACAAAAATCTGTACAATATCTAAGACGTCCCCTATCCGGGTAAATTGTTTGTAGAGAGGGCCTGTAGGTGTGGGGCAGGCTGGGGGGAAGGAGGTTTTGCTGGAAGAGCCAGAGGAGTGCCCCCTGGGGTAGCGTGTGTGGTGGTGACAACAGCCGGGTGTAGTTAGAATGACGACGCAGGACCCCAACTTAAAAATTTAGCATCAACCGGTACAGTCGTGAATTATGAGATTGATCAAGTGTGGTATGTCTTCTATGTATACTACTCAGTTTAATACCGTATATGGCAGCTATTCGTAAAAATAGTTTGTAGAGAGAGAGAGAAAGATAGGACAAAGAAGTAAATTGTTTGGAGAGAGGGCCTGTAGGTGTGGGGCAGGCTGGGGGTAAGAAGGTTTCGCTGGAAGAGCCAGAGGAGTGCCCCCTGGGCTAGCGTGTGTGGTGGTGACAACAGCCGGGTGTAGTTAGAATGACGACGCAGGACCCCAACTTAAAAATTTAGCATCAACCAGTACAGTCGTTAATTATGAGATTGATCAAGTGTGGTATGTCTTCTATGTATACTACTCAATTTAATACCGTATATGGCAGCTATCCGGAAAAATAGTTTGTAGAGAGAGAGAGAAAGATAGGACAAAGAAGTAAATTGTTTGGAGAGAGGGCCTGTAGGTGTGGGGCAGGCTGGGGGGAAGAAGGTTTTCGCTGGAAGAGCCAGAGGAGTGCCCCCTGGGCTAGCGTGTGTGGTGGTGACAACAGCCGGGTGTAGTTAGAATGACGACGCAGGACCCCAACTTAAAAATTTAGCATCAACCAGTACAGTCGTAAATTATGAGATTGATCAAGTGTGGTATGTCTTCTATGTATACTACTCAGTTTAATAACGTATATGGCAGCTATCCGGAAAAATAGTTTGTAGAGAGAGAGAGAAAGATAGGACAAAGAAGTAAATTGTTTGGAGAGAGGGCCTGTAGGTGTGGGGCAGGCTGGGGGGAAGAAGGTTTCGCTGGAAGAGCCAGAGGAGTACCCCCTGGGCTAGCGTGTGTGGTGGTGACAACAGCCGGGTGTAGTTAGAATGACGACGCAGGACCCCAACTTAAAAATTTAGCATCAACCGGTACAGTCGTAAATTATGAGATTGATCAAGTGTGGTATGTCTTCTATGTATACTACTCAGTTTAATACCGTATATGGCAGCTATCCGGAAAAATAGTTTGTAGAGAGAGAGAGAAAGATAGGACAAAGAAGTAAATTGTTTGTAGAGAGGGCCTGTAGGTGGGGTGGCAGGCTGGGGGGAAGGAGGTTTCGCTGGAAGAGCCAGAGGAGTGCCCCCTGGGCTAGCATGTGTGGTGGTGACAATAGACGGAATGCATTTGGAAAAACTCTAGCATCAGCTGGTGCGGTATCGATTCTTCATAAGTTTAATACCGGTTACGTCCCCTATCTTGGGACCTTATATTTTATGGATTTTTCGACCACGGAAAATGGAAAAAGAGCTTGCTCTGGCCAGGGGAGTGTCTTTTACACTGCAGCTAAGGGGACGTGTCCATGCTCTGCCTATCACAGGTCAAGAGGCAAATAAAAGAAGAACCAAACAAAAATCTGTACAATATCTAAGACGTCCCCTATCCGGCGTAAATTGGTTTGTAGAGAGGGCCGTTAGGTGGGGTGGGCAAGCTGGGGGGAAGGACCGGTTTCGACTGGAAGAGCCAGAGGAGTGCCCCCTGGGCTAGCGTGTGTGGTGGTGACAACAGCCGGGTGTAGTTAGAATGACGACGCAAGGAACCCCAACTTAAAAATTTAGCATCAACCGGTACCAATTGTCAAATTATGAGGCTACATCAAGTGGTGGCAATGACTTTTAAATGGATATTGCCATGTGGTCACGTACTCCTGGAAACCCCATAGTCACCCCTTCCCTTGATGTGCTAAGCCCAGAACATTCTCTGGCCACCAAATTCGCAAGACCTTTACTGTTTCCGTGTGCCTGACAGTGGGGATTTAACCAGTGTTGTCTGAGGAGGTGGTGGACAATGGCGAGACACAGGTGTCCGGGGGGTGAGGTAGTTGTATGGGAACAAGTTACAAGTGGGGACTCCTTGGGAGGGACTTTCTCATGATTGGGACAGATTCCAACTTGGGTGGATCAGGCA
>ONZH01015672.1:0-11258 GCA_900303285.1 Rhinella marina | reverse complement strand
GCCTGAACTGGCGCTGTACGCCTTGGAGGTGCTGGCCTGCCCTGCCGCTAGCGTGCTGTCAGAGCGGGTATTCAGTGCAGCTGGTGGCGTCATCACCGATAAGCGTACACGCCTGTCAACTGACAGCGCTGACAGGCTGACGCTTATTAAAATGAACAAAGCCTGGATTTCACCGGAATTCAAATCTCCTCTGGGGGAAAGCAGCTAAAGATTTAAATAACTTATGTATCCGATTCCTCTTCTCTACTCCTCTTCTCTACTCCTCCTCCTGCTCCTCCATATTGTCTTTGCCTAATGCTGACCCAAAAAACGCCATTTTTTAGAGGTCCAACTGGCACTCTTTTAGCACAATTTTTCAGGAGCGGCCCCGTACAGGCCCTCTCTTCAAACAATTTTTCAGGAGGGCCCCGTACAGGCCCTCTCTTCAAACAATTTTTCAGGAGGGCCCCCTACAGGCCCTCTATTCAAACAATTTTTCAAGAGGTCCACCTACAGGCCCTCTATTCAAACAATTTTTCCAGAGGTCCACCTACAGGCCCTCTCTTCAAACATTTTTTCATGAGGGCCCCTACAGGCCCTCTATTCAAACAGTTTTTCCAGAGGTCCACCTACAGGCCCTCTCTTCAAACAATTTTTCAGGAGGGCCCCCTACAGGCCCTCTATTCAAACAATTTTTCCAGAGGTCCACCTACAGGCCCTCTCTTCAAACAATTTTTCAGGAGGGCCCCCTATACGGCCCTCTATTCAAACAATTTTTCCAGAGGTCCACCTACAGGCCCTCTCTTCAAACAATTTTTCAGGAGGGCCCCCTACAGGCCCTCTATTCAAACAATTTTTCCAGAGGTCCACTTATAGTCCCTCTGTCCAAACAATTTTTCTGGAGGTCCACCTACAGGCCCTCTCTCCAAACAATTTTTCAGGAGGTCCACCTATAGGCCCTCTCTCCAAACAATTGACGTCTTTTTCCTATCTTTCTCTCTCTCCAAACTATTTTTCCGGATAGCTGCCATATACGGTATTAAATTGAGAAGAATACGGAGAACACATGCTACACTTGATCAAGTTCATAATTTACGACTGTACCGGTTAAAGCAACAGTTTTCCCAAATCCAGTCCGGCTGTTGTCACCACCACACACGGTAGCCCAGGGGGCACTCCTCTGGCTCTTCCAGCGAAACCTCCTTCCCCCCAGCCTGCCCCCCACCTACAGGCCCTCTCTCCAAACAATTGACGTCTTTTTCCTATCTTTCTCTCTCTCCAAACTATTTTTCCGGATAGCTGCCATATACGGTATTAAATTGAGAAGAATACGGAGAACACATGCTACACTTGATCAAGTTCATAATTTACGACTGTACCGGTTAAAGCAACAGTTTTCCCAAATCCAGTCCGGCTGTTGTCACCACCACACACGCTAGCCCAGGGGCACTCCTCTGGCTCTTCCAGCGAAACCTCCTTCCCCCCCAGCCTGCCCCCCACCTACAGGCCCTCTCTCCAAACAATTGACGTCTTTTTCCTATCTTTCTCTCTCTCCAAACTATTTTTCCGGATAGCTGCCATATACGGTATTAAACTGAGAAGAATACAGAGAACACATGCTACACTTGATCAAGTTCATAATTTACGACTGTACCGGTTGATGCAACAGTTTTCAAAAATCCATTCTGGCTGTTGTCACCACCACACACGCTAGCCCAGGGGGCACTCCTCTGGCTCTTCCAGCGAAACCTCCTTGCCCCAGCCTGCCCCCCCACCTACAGGCCCACTCTACAAACAATTTAGCCAGATAGGGGACGTATCAGAAGTTGCACTCATGTTTTTTTTTGTTCTTCTTTTATCTGCCTCCTGACCTGTGATAGGCAGAGCATGGACACGTCCCCTTAGCTGCAGTGGGAAAAACACTCTCCTGGCCAGAGCAAGCTCTTTTTCCATTTTCCGTGTTCGAAAAATCCATTAAATATAGGTCCCAAGATAGGGGACGTATACGGTATTAAACTGAGACAGAATCGATACTGCACCGGCTGATGCTAGAGCATTTCCAAATGCATTCCGGCTGTTTTCACCACCACACACGCTAGCCCAGGGGGCACCCCTCTGGCTCTTCCAGTGAAACCTCCTTGCCCCAGCCTGCCCCCCCCACCTATAGGCCCATTCTACAAACAATTTAGCCGGATAGGGGACGTATCAGAAGTTGCACTCATGTTTGTTTTTGTTCTTCTTTTATCTGCCTCCTGACCTGTGATAGGCAGAGCATGGACACGTCCCCTTAGCTGCAGTGGGAAAAACACTCCCCTGGCCAGAGCAAGCTCTTTTTCCGTTTTCCGTGTTCGAAAAATCCATTAAATATAGGGTCCCAAGATAGGGGACGTATACGGTATTAAACTGAGAAGAATCATTACTGCACCGGCTGATGCTAGAGCATTTCCAAATGCATTCCGGCTGTTGTCACCACCACACACGCTAGCCCAGGGGGCACTCCTCTGGCTCTTCCAGCGAAACCTCCTTGCCCCAGCCTGCCCCCCCCCCCACCTACAGGCCCACTCTACAAACAATTTAGCCGGATAGGGGACGTATCAGAAGTTGCTCTCATGTTTGTTTTTGTTCTTCTTTTATCTGCCTCCTGACCTGTGATAGGCAGAGCATGGACACGTCCCCTTAGCTGCAGTGGGAAAAACACTCCCCTGGCCAGAGCAAGCTCTTTTTTCCGTTTTCCGTGTTCGAAAAATCCATTAAATATAGGGTCCCAAGATAGGGGACGTATACGGTATTAAACTGAGAAGAATCGATACCATACGGGTTAAAGCAACAGTTTTCCCAAATCCAGTCCGGCTGATGTCACCACCACACACGCTAGCCCAGGGGGCACTCCTCTGGCTCTTCCAGCGAAACCTCCTTCCCCCCCACCTACATGCCCTTTCTCCAAACAATTTTCCCAGGTAGGGGGACGTATTAGATATTGTACTGATTTTGAATTGCCTCCTGCGATAGATGTGAATCGAACCTGCATCAACTGCTTGGGAAGTAGCCATGCTCACCACTATACCACCAGCAGGCACAGCAACTGATAAGAACAGATACTAAACTTGATTTTAGCTGCAGTGCCAGCATGAGTAGTGGTGTCACCTGCAGGCGGTGATGGACCTTCGTTGCACCTAGTTGGGTGCTTCCCTAACATGTGATGGGCATGTGCCTCGCCTTTCTTGGTCTGGGTGAGCACAATTGCCATGAGGGTAACCACCAGGCTGTTGCCTGAGAATTTGGGGTAATGGTGGGATTAGGCAGCCTCAGAGGCATCCATGCATGCTGCCCCTGCTGTTTCCTGTCCATTTCCGTGGTGTTTCCATCATTTTCTGATGTTTCCAGGTTTTCACCCAGCCTTCCCTAGGCAGAGCCTTGGTCCCCCGCAAAAATGCTTGAGTCTCCCATTGACTTCAATGGGGTTCGTTATTCGAAACGAGCACCCGAGCATCGGGAAAAGTTCGACTCGAATAACGAGCACCCGAGCATTTTAGTGCTTGCTCATCTCTATGTATAAACATTCCTTATTATTTCATGGAATATTCCTTTAGGGGAAAACAAATGAAACAACAGCTACTCATTAAAAATCAGATTCATTGATGAGTGTGGAAAATGGTTTTATACTTATGTGGTTTGCATGTTGGTGTGCTTGTTAGCCCTATATATCAATGACTGGGTACTGTTTATTTTACTAAAGTGCAACCCTTTTCTGGATAGCGAAGAAGCAGCTTTCTGGTGGCCATAATAATAAAAGGTAAATCAAACCTTATTTATGATCATCTTAACATATTTGTACTTAGACATAATTCTTTGTCTCCAGTTTTAGAATGCACTGCTTTTTTTCCTCAGGCAGAAGAATAATTATTTTGATCAGCTAGTTTTTGAAAGAATATATTAAGGTGTCAGAACAAATGGAGTAATCACTTTCAGATGTGCTGCAAAACATACAACATATAATTTCTGAAAGGGCTCCACTGAAGTAAAAAAAATCGCCTGGACTATTCATTTAGCTCTTCTTTGTGTTACCTTATTTTACATTATCCTCACTGCAATATCTTTACATTTTAAAAGTGTACTAGCTATTATGCTTACCGTATTTTTCGTTCTATAAGAAGCAATCCCCCACCCCCAAAAGTGTGGGGGGGGGGGTGGCAGTGAGGCTTATGGAGCGAATAAAGCGCTTCTACAAATACACAGTAGGACCAGTGAGCGGTGAATACAGTGCTCATTGCGCTGGCTGTGCTTACACCTCCATGGTCTTTTCTGGGCTCCATTTCTTGACTGTGTACAGCATCCTGATGCTGTGTGATGTCATGTCACAGTGCAGCAAGTCACTTGGAGAAGTCTAGGAAGTGGTGAATGTAGGAAGAGTTGCTGGTGGAACAGTCCCGAGCAGGAGAGGTAAGTTCATTTACTTATTTAATGTCTGATGGGGTTTGATCTGGGGTCTAATTGGGAATGGGGGTCTGATCTGAGGTCTGATGAGAATTGAGAATCTGATTAAAATTGGGGGTCTGATTTGGGAGTCTGATCTGAGGTCTGATGAGGATTGGTGGTCTGATCTGACTAGAAATCTACTGGAATAAATTTTATGTTTTTGTACATAGACAGAAGATGCAACAAATTTGTGAAATTTGTACGATTGTCTGCCGGTGGGGTTTTTTCTAAGACTGGCATGTGAAATGCAGTGTGTAAATGACCCCAATTGCCCACTGCTACACAAAAAGAAATTAACTTGTAATTCTTCATGTATGTAAAAGAACTGATGGTAAAAAAAATAAAAATCTGCAGAACTGACTCAAAATCAGCTAGACCTACTAAAATCAGTGAAAGCTGACAATGTAGGATTCATGCTTAATATTCTACCTCATTATTTTTCTGGCATTTTTATCTGTCCCTGAAAAAAACATCAGTATCGCTATCATAATTCTTCATTCTACTTATTTAATATAAGATTATCTCAGCGGCTGTTACCTTCTGACATGTGACGTGGACAAGTGTTCCTATACTATGTGAACTATAGCAACCTGTCTCTTTAATCGTTATATTTGCTAAGCATGTCTTGCTTTATTTAGGCTCAGGAAGCAGTTGTCAGAAGAAGGTACAATATACAGCCCTGCAGCATCAGCAGCACAGACCATTGTTAACACATTTAACCCTCTGCTCTGCTGGAGGGCCCTGCCAAGTGTGAATAGGTGACACGGATACGGATTGTCAACTTGTTATCCCTTTTATGCTTCAGTAACCTCTAAGACAGCTACATGTTGAAAGCTAAAGCAGCAACACATAGAAAGATTGGAAGTGAGAAGACTTGTTATGTCCATTGGCTGCACAGAACAGATAAATTTAACTTTTAATGATGTACAAGTGAAAACCTTAAGAATTTTTCACATTAACCTTTACACATTGTACGACAACATGATCATCTGTGGGGTAAATCTAACCTTTCACATTAACCTTTACTCATTACATATATGATTATATGATTAAAGTTAAGTTATTAAATATATATATATTCATTGCTATGCATACGTTTTAGGTTGGCATGGAAAAATGCTGCCAACAAAAATAGAAGGGTTAATAGCTTAAATGACCTCAAACATACAGCCAATGTCATTAAGATCTATCTTCAGTGTAAAGAAGAACAATGAGTCCTGGAAGTCATGATATGACCCCCAAAGAGTCCTGATCTCAACATTAAGTGTGACTGGGATTACATGAGGACACTGAAGGATTTGAGCAAACTTACATCCAGATCAAGATTGTGATAAGTTCTCCAAGAAGTTTGGAACAACCTCCTAACCAAACCAAGATCCTTCAAAAACTGTGTGTAGGTGTACCTAGAAGAATTGATGTTGTTTTGAAGGAAAAGGATGGTCAAACTAAATATTGATTTGTTTAGACTTTTCTTCATTCACTTTGAATTTTTTAAAGCATTTCTTCCACATCTGCCAAAAACTTTCACACAGTAATATATACTACATGACACTTTGCTAGCTACTTTGCTGAAGTATACTTCTTATATAGAAGCTTCTTATATATACTTCTTATATAGAAGCTGTACTTCTTATACGTCTACATTTTGTGTATTTAACAAAACGCCACTCCCCCTTCAAAATATCACATTTCATCTGCTATCCTTTTTTTGTTTTTGTGCGGAGTGATAACACAAGGGACAGAAGATGCTTTAAGAAAAGAACTGGAAGTAGAATAGATAATAATTAGCTGTCAACATGAATAAATATCTTTTTCTTCTGCAAAAAGAATAATACAGTACATGGCTTCTCTAGTTTCTAATTTGTGGTTGATTTAGGTTGGTTTTATTCTGTATGGTTATTTAAATTGGTTTCAGCAGAACAGTGGGGGAGGTGAAGGTGTTCCAGCCATCATACATATGCTATAATTAGGGATGAGCGAATTTCTACAAATTCGATTTGGCTGATTCGCCGAATTTTACAAAAAAATTCACTTCGTGACAAATTACTTTTTTAATTAATTTTTTTGTAAGTAGTGAGTGCAATGACAGGGAGCTGCGAAAGCGCCGGCCCCTTCATTGTACCCCTCAGATGCCGCGTTCATACATGATCGCGATGTCTGAGTGTAAAAACAGTGTAAAATAAACATTGAAAAATACATTAAATCAAACTTACCTCCTCCATTTGCTCGCGACGGGCCGGCCGCCGCCATCTTGCTTGAAGATCTGGAGCGAAATCTCGTGTGGCCGGTGTGGTGACGTCATATGTCACTACGTGCAGGATTTTGCCCGGGATCTTCAATCAAGATGGCGGCTGGTGGCCCGTCGTGAGCAAATGGAGGAGGTAAGTATGGATTTTTTTGCTTTTTTTTTACACTATTTCACTATTACATTTACACTATTACACTATTATAAATCGATTCGCCGACACGAAGCACAAGGAAATCGGCTTCTAGGCGAATGGAATTTATCCTGAAATTCGGATCGAATTCCACTTCATGGGATTCGATTTGCTCATCTCTAGCTATAATATACCCACTTGAATTGTTTTTCCATAATTATTGAGAATTATGTAAAAAACTCCTCCAACTTTTTGACACGAAAAAAAAACACATAGAAACTGAATACTGTATATTCGTTTTTTTCAGTCTGAGGCCAATTTATCAGGATTTGCGAAACCCCTGGTACTTTTAGGGCATGATCACATAAGGCAGATATGCTACAGACGAGGGATGAGCGAACCGAACCGTAACGAACCAGATTCGTTACGAACTTTTGAAAAGTTTGTAATGAATCTGGAAAAAAAAAAACGGTAACGCAAAACTTTACTTTTTTCACAGAATAGACCAGGATACAAGGGATTATTACTCCTATAATCCCTTGTATCCTGGTTTTCTGTGAAAAAAAAATGTGTGCCTGAGCACGCCAACAGCTTGTCAGTGCGTCTCAAGACTTCAGAGGGATAGGAGCTGCAAATTAGTGTTAGAGAAAAGATATAGATAGATAGAAAATCAAACAAGTAGATAGATACAGGGAGAGATAGAGAAGAAATAGAAAGGGTTAGTGAGAGAAGCAGGAGAGAGGAAGAGAAACCTAGATATAGAAGTTAAGGTGATAGATAGGGAAAGAGGCTGAGAAAGCAAGAGATAGGTAGAGATAGGGAGAGGAAGTCATATAAATAAAAAAATTGTGACATCTAGGGAGAGATAGGGTGAGAAAAAAAATAGTGAGAGAAAAGAGTCAGGACAGGTAACATTCCTGTTCCGTGACCGTACACGCTACACGTTGCTGCTCAGCTGGGTGCCATCAACCCCGTTTAGCCACAACAAAAAAAGTAAAAAAAAAAAACTCAAAAAAAAAGTTATAAACAAAATTTAAAAAAAAAAGTTAAAAAAAAGTTATAAAAAAAGCTTAAAAAAGTTTTAAAAAGTTATAAAAAAAATAAAGTTTAAAAAAGTATAAAAAAATACATCATTTAATTTTCCCCCACACAATAAAAATATGTCCAAGCGTCCTACTTCCAGCACTTCCCAGGCAAGAAGTGCAACAGCAGGCGGTGAGGGTAGGAGAAGTGGCAGCACCAGGCCCGGTGGCAGCCGGGGTAACAGGTGTGGCAGCAGGGTGCAGCTACCCTTGACGGCCACTGGTCAAGTAAGAACCACACAGCCAGCGGTTCTAGATTGGCTTACCCAATCCTCCAGTTCCACCACCCAAAGCTCCCAAACGAGGAGTCAAGCATCCGCTGGATCATCCGACACCACCCTTACTTGGGACGGTCAGCGAGAGTCCTCTGCCCCGTCCCCTGTTATTCGAATGCCACTCACCTTTGGGGCACCTTCTGCAATGGAACTGTTGTCAAACCTTGATCTGCCCTTGGAGTCTCTACCACTTTTTAGTGATGAGGAGGAGGAGGAGGAAGTAGTCCACCAAAGTCAGCGGGTGGAACGTAGTGAGACTCCAGAGGAGGTGTTGGCTGTAAGCAGTCAACAGAGCCAGGGAGGGGCATCCAGTGCCACACCTGATATTCTGCCCCAGCCACCGGAGGAAAGTAGCAGTGGTGCCGAGTTTGACGACGATGTCGCTGATCGGACATGGTGCCCTCAAGCAGCTTCATCCTCATCATCAGGGGAGGAAATAGAGGTGCCACCGACTCAGCAACATCCCACTGTTGCAAGGAACCGAGGCACAAGAGGGAGGGGTAGAAGCCAAGCTACCAGGCAGAGATTACCCTCTCAAAGCCTTGGCCCTGAGAGGGCACCCTCCGGCAGCAGTGGCAGTCAACAGGCAGCAAGACCCCCCATGGCTGTACAGCAAACCACGGGTCCCTCAGTCGTCTGGCAGTTCTTCCGCCTGGGGAAAGATAAGCACATAGCTTTGTGCCTGCTGTGCAATGAGAGGGTCAGTCGTGGCAGGGGTGATAATCTCGGGACAACATCCATGCGAAAGCACATGAAAGGCAACACCAACAGGCCTGAAGAACCCGTGACCCCAATACCACCTCCTGTCAGGATGCACCATACACTGCAGATCCCATCATGCAGCATCCTCTCAATGGAACTCAGGGCTCGTCAGCCTCAGGTGCCAGCACCAGCACAGTGTCACTGCCATCTACACCGCTAATGAGGCAGCAATCGTGACTGAGTCCATGGGCAGACGTCAGGTGTATTCCAGCAGCCATCCCATGGCCCAGAAACTGACCGGACACCTGGTTAAGCTGCTGGTGCTTCAGTCCCTGCCCTTCAACCTCGTGGACTCCCAGCCTTTCAGGGATTTCATGGTGTGTGCGCACCCCAGATGGCGAGTGCCCAGCCGCCACTAAATCTCTGGCAAAGCTGTCCCATCACTGCACAGTTATGTGCAGAAAAAGGTGGGCGACTCACTGGGACTCTCGGTGTCCAAGACCGTGCACCTGAGTGCTGATGTCTGGTCCTCAAATTATGGCCAAGGGCAGTACATGTCTGTTACTGCCCATTGGGTCAACATCCTCCCAGAAGACCATCAGGAATTTGGCCTATTATTGCCACTGTCACCTCCACGGTGCTTTAGGGGGCCAGCAGCGGGAAGCAGAAGTTCTGCCTCCACCACCTTGCAACCATCTGCCGCTTTGACAGCAGTCCAACCTGCCCCTGTGTCTTACCACCGATGTCAGGCCCGCCGCTCTCAGGCTGTGCTCCATTTGGTGAGCCTGGGTGAACTGAGCCACAGTGGGCAGGAGCTCCTCCGGACCATCAGGGAGGAGATAGATCAATGGCTGACCCCACGTCAACTAACGGTGGGAAGTGTGGTAGCAGACAATGGGAGGAACATTGTCTCTGCAGTGCAGCAGGGAGGGCTTGTATGGCACATGTGATAAACCTCATGGTGCATAGGTTTCTTAGATCATTTCCTGCACTACAAGATCTTCTGAGGATGTCACGCAGAGTGTGCAAACACTTCAGCCACTCCTACACTGCAAGGAACACCCTGCTCAGGATCCAGAGACAGCGCAGTCTGCCCCAACATCGGCTAATCTGCGATGTGCCAACACGCTGGAATTCTGCCCTCCATATGCTGGACTGCCTGTACGAGCAAAGGTCAGCCGTTACAGACTACCTCATGGGGCAATCAGGCAGCTTCACGCCACACTGCGACTTCCAAGTCACACACTGGCAGATGATGCGTGAAGTCTGACAATTGTTGATCCCTTTTGAGGACGCGACTTTGTGAGCAGGCGGGACTATGGGATCAACGACATCATCCCACTCGTCCATGTTCTGGAAAGTGCGCTGAAAAGCATCATCAGCGAGGATTCCCAGGCCACCACTCCAAGGCTGAACATCGCCTTGAGCCCAGAGATGGATGAAGTGCAGATGGAGGGTGAGGAGGAGGAAGATGTCTACGCCCAGCCATTCCACACACCGCCACCTGGCTACTCTGCCTCTAAATCACAGGAGGAGATGGAGGATGAGGTGGTAGAGGAAGAGGAGGAAGACCCCAGCAGACCCTGGAACTATACCGAGGACAGTGGAGAGGAGAGGCGCTCATTGTCCTTGGTGCAGATGGCAAGGTGCCTGAGGAGTGACAGCCGGATTGTGGACATCCGCCAGAGGGACCAATACTGGCTGGCCACCCTGGTGGACCCTTGCTTCAGCCACAAAATGGCTGAATTTTTTCCGCCATCAGAGAGGGAGGCAAAACTGGGGTACTACCGGGACCTACTCACCAGACAGCTGGTCTCTACTTACCAGCGCGACCAGCCAGGTTCCCAGACAACATCCGCTCGGGGGGAACCAGCGCGCTCCACTACCACCACCACTAGTGGAGGCGTGAGAAGTCGCTACAGCCTCCAATCGCTGATGAGCGATTTCATGCAGCCAGCTGCTGAAGAGGGGACACAACACCAGACTCATGGCGTGGACCAGCATGAGCTCACCCACCAGGTCACTGCCTACCTGGATTGTACCCTGCCCCAAAGTGTCACCGACCCCGTGCAGTACTGGGCAGAGAAACTGGACATTTGGCCTCAACTGGCAGAGTTTTCTTTGACTCTGCTGTCCTGCCCAGCCAGTAGTGTTGCATCAGAGAGGGTGTTCAGTGTGGCGGGTAACATCGTAACACCGCAAAGAACGAGTCTCTCTTGCCACAGTGTTGAGATGCTGACTTTTATAAAGATGAATCGTGCCTGGATTACATCAGATTATACCACCCCCTGCCTAATGTGAATGACTAAGTCATCAGTCACCTGTCTTGCATGGCAATCCATGTGTCCAAGAAAAATGACCTTAAG
>ONZH01015671.1:0-10029 GCA_900303285.1 Rhinella marina | reverse complement strand
TCCACGAGTTCCATCAGGATGCAAAAGATGGAGATAGATGCGGGTCCTAAATGTGGGATCCACATCTGTTGGACAATTATGGAAAGTGTGCATTACACAGACAACCCATTGATTACTGCTCGGTTTCCCCACAGATGATCTGGAGATGCACAGCAGTGTACGTTTTTGTGATCAGCTTATCAAGTAACTAACAATTACTGTCCAAATATTACATGAGCAAAACGGAATACAATGTTAAAAAGACTGTCCCACAAAAATATTCTGCATTTTTCAAACCTAACCCTGAATCTGAATACTTTTGTAATTGCATGCAATTAAAAAAATTTAGTCTAGCCGCTGATCTATTCAATAAAATATATCAATGTATAGCACCACCTGGTGTTTGTTCTTTTTGTAATTTCTCTGTACCCTCACTGAAGTGGACACACATGCTCAGTTCCATCCTTCAACTGCCTCCTCAAGCAGTGCGATGCGATAGGGAGAAAGAGGTGCAGCAGAAAAGATACACCCTTTGAGAAAGGACACACCCCTGAGCTGCCAGCTTGAAATAAATCTAGCAGGGCAATGAATGGGGAGATCTCTGGATCCATGTGAGGTACAGGGCTGGTTCTAGCTTTGTTAGAAAGAGGTTGTCATGTACTATATGATGTTTGATTTTCATTTTTTTACATTAATCATTGGATAACCCCTTTAACAAGAAAAAGGGCTACTGTAAAGTTTAATCCAAGGTGTCAGTACCAGATTCACATGTCCACCCTGGGCCATTAGGGCCCATTAAAAAGTCACACCAAAAGTCATTTATATGTATAAAACGTACTGAATGACCACCAGCATGCACTATAAGCACTGCCCCTCACTGTCCTGCAAGGCCACCTTAGGCAGTATATACTAAAGGGAACCTGTCAGCTGCCCCCTGTAAGGACGCTGTGCTCCCACAAACCTGCAGTAAAATGCACTCAGTGGACTTCACTCACTGGAGAGGACTCAAAGATGAGTCCTCTCATTTTAGAGCACACCAGAATGGAAGTTAGGCATTGATTCAGCTTTATGTAGTTATGGATTGACAGACTTAAAGTTATCCCTAAGGATCATCAAGGGGCGTAACTACTCTTCACTATTGCGGTCAGGATTCTTCTATGTGTCACTAGGCTATGGGCTACAGTTAGGCAAGAGGGGGCCCAGTTAATCTTAGTTGGGATCATCTCCGGGTCCCGAGGCTCTTCTACTGGATTGCATGAAAAGCGCTTGACGGCGCGTCAAGGCAACTCTCACTTTCACGGCGCGTAGGCCAAACTAGCGCTGTCTCAATTTTTCAGAGATGGTTTGCTGAAGAATCCCCCCGGTGCTCCGAAGGCTCATTAACATAAAGATTAAAGGTCTTTTTTCAGCACAACCGCTGCGCTGTACTCTGCAATAAAGGTATTTCTAACTGTAGAAGTCAAGGGGTATGTATTTTCTTAAAACCTGACAGATTTAAGCTACGTCATTGTTTATATGCTTACAAAGACAAACCTAAGAACTTACCTGAGAAAACGTCTTTAGCATCTTGATGTGTAATGAACAAGCTGAAATATTCCATAAGTTCTCTGGATACATTTAATGTTTGCAAGGCAACCTGAGGGAAAAAAAAAGTATCTAGTACAAATTAATCTATATACCAAGTCTACAAACTACCCTGCAAAAAATGGAGCGGTCACACACGAACTGAATTTGCATTGGAGGTTTTTTTTTTTTTGTTTTGTTTTGTTTTTTTTTTTCTTTTACAGCTAAAAAAAAATTTTTTAAAAATGGCAGAAATAGTAAGTGGTAAAAAAAAAAAAAAAGTGTGCTTTTTATGGCTTTTTAGTAGTGTTTTTTATCTTCACGTGATTTTTAATTTTTTTTCCTGTAGAGAGGTGTATTGAAAGACACTAATGCTGCATTTTTTAAAATAACGCCAAACGCACCACAATTGAAAAAAAAAGTCACTATGAAAAGAAAGTATTACCTCCATTTCAAAATTTTTAGCATTTCAGATATTATCTAGAGTTGACATTTTTGCCACAAAAACCATGTTAAAAATACCCCCAAAAACGGCAACAATGCCATATACTGTGCGTGAATCTAGCCTTCTACAATAGCATAGCACCACAAGTGGCTGTACTGCAATATTTCTTTATATTTTAAATGGGATTGTCCAGTCTTGTGTAAACCATAATATAAATTCATTAAAAAAGCGGCTGCTTACCTTGCTCTTATATGAGATGGATAGCCCCATATCTGCATATTTGTGTAGCTTATGGATGTGCCCAGGGGCGTAGCTAAAGGCTCATGGGCCCTGGTGCAAGAGTTCAGCTTGGGCCCCACTTCCCTTAGTGCTGTGTGTGTCTTCTTATGCGGCACAAGGGTCTTTGGGCCCCCTCAGGCTCCTGGGCCCGGTAGCGACTACTACCTCTGCACCCCCTATAGCTACGCCCCTAGATGTGCCCTGTTCTGCAGAATCTAGGCTAACCATGTGTGCAACAAGGTGCTGGGTCCTGTGCAAGGGCGTAGCTATAGTGGAAGCAGCTGCAACGGGGCTCAAACTCAATGCATGGCAGGCAGTGTGTGGGGGCAGGTTCACATGACCAGTCCCCATATAAATGGAGTTGTGCGACAGAGGTAGACGCAGACAGCAGAGGGCTCCCATCTGGGCTGCCATCAAGAATTTCAGGTCTTCATATAAGTCAGCCATGTGGACCTTCATCTTCCCTTCTTACATTCATAGCCATAACAGCCATCATTTTTTTAAATTGCTATTTTTATTTACACTGTTTACCGATCGCCATAAATAATGTGTTCATTATATTGTACAGGTTATTATGGTTTTAGGGATATCAAATACTGCTTAATAGTAAGTATGTTACAAAAATGCATTTATTGTAATGGTTTTTGCTCCACAATATTTTTCAGTAATAATAACGTTGCAGAAAATGTATCTTCTCATAAAAGGAAAAAAAAAATGGGAAAAAAGTTAAATTTTATTCTGCTATAACCTTTACTGAGAAATGATTTGATAGATCTCTGCTGATAATTAAACCACAGACCTTCTGTATAGCAGGGAATAGACTTACCACTACTCTATAGGACTGCTCTGTTGTAAGGTTAGGATTTTCTTTGCCTAAAAAGCTACTAAACAGTTTTACTATTAATTTAGCATTATGACTGTAAAGAAAACAGTAATACTATTAAAGGGGTTGGGCAGCCCGTTTGTATTGATGACCTATCCTCAGGAACGGTCTTTAATATCTGATCGGTGAGGGTCCAACATCCGGCACCCCCTACCGATCAGCTGTTTGAATTGGAGGTGGCACTCCATGTAAGTGCTGCTTCCTCTTCATTACACTCCCTGTCGTCTCAGAAGTGTAAGGACTCACTCCATTCAGTTGTAATCACACAACGCCTCTGCTACAAGGGACATGATGCATAGTGTAATGAAAAGTAGCTTTATAAGTAGGCTGCTATATAGAAGGTCTGGGGTTCAACTCCCATTCAGGACCTGTTAAGTAATTTCTCTAGTAAAAGGTATGGCAGAAAAATTAAACTTTTACTTTCCATCTCTTTTTGTGGTAAAAGTTAAATTTAATTTTTTTAATTTTAATTTTTTTAATTTTTTTTTGGCAACAATATTACTAAAAAAAAATTACAGTAAATGTGTTTTTGTAACACTACATTTTTGTATTAAATATCACAAAACAGTATTTAGTATCCCTGCAATCAAAATAATCTGTGTAAAACAGAGAGCATACAATTCACTGTGATCGGTAAACAAATATACAGTAAGTAATTAGAAATGGCGCAAATTTATTTTAAATATACTATTTAATATCATGCCTGTGAGTACAACAGTAATACTATTAAAGGGGTTATCCCATGAATAATGTAAAAAATGAAAATCAAACGTTATATAGTACATGACAATACCTTTCTAACAAAGCTAGAACCAGCCCTGTACCCCACATGGATCCAGAGATCTCTCCATTCAATGCTCTGCTAAATTTATATCAAGCTGACAGCTGAAGGGGAGTGTCTTTTCTGCTGCAGCTCAGGGGGCGTGTCCATGCTCTCCCTATCACAGCTCAGGAGGCAGATGAAGGATGAATCTGAGCATGTGCGGCCTTCTCAGTGAGCAGGTCAAAGAAATAAGAAATCAAGTGGCACTATACATTTTACTGAATAACTCAGTAGCTATACTAAATTTTTTAATTACATGCAATTACAAAAGTATTCAGATTCAGGTGCTGGTTTGAAAACTGTAGAATATTTTTTGTGGGACAACCCTTTTAAGTAGCTTTTTAAGCAAAGAAAACCCAGTCCCTCCAATAGGACAGGTGTATGTAATGGTGAATCTGCCTGCCATATAGAAGGTCTGGGATTCAAATCCCAGTAAAAACCTGTAAAATAATTTCTTTAGTAAAAGTCTATGTCATAGGAGAGGATGCTTTTTGCACCCTATATCCAGCTGATGGGCCACACAACTCCATTTGTATTCACTGCCCTCAATGAGGCTGCTGATGTGGCTGGGCCTGGGAGTCCCCAGCTGCTCAGGGTTCCTAACCGTAGTACTTTCTTGATGGCAATCCTGGCTTCCATGCAAGAGAAGTACCTGAAACCCTTGCTCTCCCATAACTCATTATAAATCACCTTCTTAATATCTCTACAATAATGTGTCTTTTCCATTCAATTTATAGGAATTGTGACCAAAGAAAAGACCTATTACTTATATAAGTTTATGTTCAATATATTTTGACTCATTTTCGATGTTTAGTTTAATTATCCACGTCAACATCTAAATTTAAAAAAGAAAAATTCAGTTTTCAGACTGACCACTAAGCCTAATAATAGACGGATACTTCCTGTTCTATAAAGATCATTTTTCAGCAGTCATCATATCATTATCACAGACAGGATTACAATGACAGATGACACAGAATCCACCCTTCACAATAAGTGGTGGTCCCAGCATATCTACTCCCACTTCTCACAATAGGTGTTGATCACAGCTTATCTACTCCCCCTCACTGCACATTGACCTCTTCACAGATCATACCTAGAAAAATCTCATCCTTCTCAGCCTGGCCGAAGCTTAATTGACAGGTCAGTTGACACCTATAAGCTGCCCTAATAAAGCTCAAGTTCTTGATGCTATAATCAGCTGTACAAAGTAAAAAAAATGAATAAATAATTTACCTCTTGCACTCTCTCCGCAGTATCGGAAGTCTTGGAGTCTACTTTAACCTGTCTGCCATCTGGCAAGTAAACTTTGAGGATCACTTTTATGGATGGCATCTTAAAGGTTTCCTGAAAAATAAATGGATGCATTATCAGTTCAGATCAGTTTTCACAAGGTTGTAAAGTTAGGTACACAGATGCTGTCATTCAGAATGACAATGGCGGTGGGGTGGTGTGTTTTTTTGTAGTTTTTTAAAGCCAAAAAGGGTAGATATGGACCATATCCACCACTGGCTTTCAAAAAACCATATGAAAAAATCTGAATATACAAACCCGGCCTAAGGCCTTTGTCATGAAACTTTTTTTTTCCATTACATGTATCAATTTTTATTCAGAAACCTTGCAAAAGCTAATGCGTTTAACAGATGCGCATGCACATGTTTTTTTAAACTAGACTGGAAAGTGCAGACGTACTCTGTGCTATTTCATCCAGAAAAAAATAAATAAATAAATAAATAGATGGTGCACTGTTGGAATCCAACAGAAAAAAAAAAATCTGAAAAATAGCATGATCCGTGAAATTACACAAAAAAAAAAAAAAAAAAGCTTGCCACTGAATTGCTACTTGTCCAAATATGTCCACTTTTTTTTTCTTCTAATTTTTGTCTTGTTTCTGGGTAAAAATGGGAAAAAAGTTGTCAAATTGACATCAGTTTGTAGAATTTTTAGGAAATTAAAAACCGTGGTGTGAAAACACCCTAAAAGAAAGGGCCTGTGTCAACTTGAGGTTAGTGACTATGGGATCAACATGCTTACCAACTGTAATTTCTTGAAACATGTGATGAAGATGTCACTGTTAGAAATAACAGGATCTAAAACAACTGTAAAAAAAAATAAAAAAAAATTAAAAAATATATAGAACAAGGTAAATAGGTGCATTTTATATTCATCCCTGCTGGTCCAGGTTGTCAGGTCTGCATGAGTCCATGAGCTGGGTATACCTGAAGTCGGACCCCCACCTATCAGATATTAATGACCTATCCTGAGGATAGGTCATCAATACAGAGGACCCAGAAAACCCTTTAATGCAAAGATCTTTAGTGAAATTACCTTCCTGCAAGTAGCTCTCCAGCATTATTCTCCTTTGTCCAGCCATAGATTTAGTCATCGCCAGATAATATTTTGGTGGAAATGTTGGGAGCCTATTTCCAAATATATCACGCATCTGTAATTTAGAGTCAGTCACAGATGTTATGGAGAAACAGCAAAATGTAATATTTCAGTCACAAAACAAATTCTAGCGCTTAAGCAATTATGATCGGGCAGTTACCCCCTTTCTGACCCCTTCCAGATACTTAAAAAAAAAAAAAAAAAATAAAAAAATACAGGCAGTTTTGAAAGATGTAACATTTTTATTTGATTATTAAAATAATGTTTGGATCATTTTTTGGCGATACATGATCTTTCCCTTTTACCCCTTAGAGGGGTTCTCCAGGAATTAAGAAAATAAAATTACTGAAAATTCTTAAATATTACTTTATTATAAATATATTCCCAAATTCCTTCCATTAGTTATAATGGCTCGTTCTGTCTGGTGAGCAATCATCAGGAGAAATAAAATGGCCGCCGTCCAATTAGTACACACAAAACCTGTCCTAATCACACAGCAGGACAAATTACTTCAGAACACTGAGGTAAAGAGCTGCCTCATCCTCCTCTCTGCTCTGCTGGTCAGGGATTATGGTCCTCAATACAGCTGATAAGACCTTCAGTTGAATCTCTGTGGGAATGGATTTTATGAGGAGACATGACGCACAGTCATGGCCCTGTCAATCACAGCCAAGAGCGGACATACTGCCTGTGCAGTTGGTTCGGATGCACAGGGGCCCAGTGCGGGAGGGGGGCCCTTTCTGTCTGGAGGCAGGGCAGCAGGAGTGGAGATGAGAGCTTCCATTGTGGAAGCACTCATCCCTATATTCATCTGTATCGCCGTCCATTTGCTCTACTGGGGCCACTAAGATATTTTTTTTTTCTTTTTACTGACACACAATGGGGCATTTTTTTGTACTGACGCACATTATAAGAGGGCATTTTTCTACTGTCACAAATTATAAAGAGAATTACTACTACCAGGGGTATTATAGTGGGCTTTATTACAACTGTGGGACTATGGGAGCATTATTACTTCTGGGACATAATTACTGTTGGGGGCACTGTAGGAGCACTATTACTACCAAGTGCACTCTGGCACAGAATTGTTACTATTGTTGGGATTTTGGGGAGCACCTTACTGTGGGGGCACCCTGGCACAGTATCAGCTTAACACAGTTATTTTTGGGGGACATTATGGTTACACTATTAGTGTCAGGGGCACTATTTGCTGGGTGCAGTTATTATTTTTAGAGCATGGTTTTCCAATAATTATTGAAGGGGGCACTATCTAGGTGTAACTTGTATTTTTTTTTTTTTGTGTGTGTGTGTGTGGGGGGGGTGTTATCTGATTCTGCAGTATAGTTTTGGGGAGCACAGCATCTGGATGTAAGAGGTATGTGGAGCTGCTGTATTAGGCTACTTTTACAACTGCGTTAGTGATTCCAGCAGGCTGTTCCAGCAGAGGACACCTGCTGGAATTTACTGGATCCCGCACTGCGGGATGCAGATGGAATGTCCGCCACCCCCATCAACTACAATGGGGTAAGGCAGAGGTCCGGCCACAATCTGGCAAAAATGCAGAGAATCAGCGGGACACAAACCGCTGCATGCCGTGGTTTTTGTCCGGCCGACTCCTTGCATTTTCTGCTGGATTAGGTGGCCTGATCGTAATGCCGCAGGTGTGAAATTCGCCTTACCCTGTCTGTTTTGTATTGCTGTATATAATATTAGGATGAAATAGGTTAGGTTGAGGAATTCGCATGGGGGTGGGCAGGCACATTCTTTGCACAGAGGCCCTCTGCTGCCTGTGTCCACCCCTGATCAGCACTATTTTTCCCTGTCAAATGACAGACACTATGACAGGAATCTGACTGACCCTCATTATAGGTCCTTCAGGTGCGTCCATCATGTGTCAGATGAAGCATGGCTGTCATATTTCTGCTCTGATCCTATAATGGAGCACAACGCCGATGTGAACCCAGCCTGACACGGCAGTGACAAGGTTATTTGTGGGCTTTCCCACAGCCTAGTTGTATGTCATTTTCTGCCTGAAATGGCACATGTTTACATTCCTGAAATTTTTTAGTCATGTAACAAAAAAGCTTCAAAATGCTTGTAAAATAAAAACAAAAACCTGTATTATCAGTTCATCACAGTGCACAGAAACCCGGGCACATGACAGAGATCGTATCATGTCACGAGAACAAACTGATACTCTCTCAACACATCTTTGGCTGCACATAATCGTAATACATTTTTGAAAATCATCATTCTTAAAAGGGGACTCTTTCCGTCACAATATAAACATTTTTTTTCCCTATTTTTGTTTTTCATATCAGCAGTACTATGCTATTGAAAATGACATAAAATATTGTCCTTCTGTAGCAACTGGCACAGAGAACTCCTATACACATACATAATCCACGGTCAGTTTTCTGTTGCTGTGAGGGAAATATGCTACCTAAAAGGTAATCCTCATTATAGCAGTATGTATAGAATTGGCATGACAGTATGACAGCTCTATTGTCCTCTTCATAGACCTAGATAAAGAAGCCAACAGAAGTGCACTTAACGGTGTAATGTGTGAAGCTCTAATTGACTAACTATAGTGGGGAACTCTCTGGTCACTAAGGGTAATGGCGCACTACACACACCAACCTCAGAGAAGGTGCATTTACATGCAGCAATCACTTCCACTGTACAATGACGAGCGATCACTACTGCAGTCACTCCTCTTCATATAGATTCATTGTTTCTTGGCAGGAGATCCCTGTTTGCACAGGACGATCTGCTGCCCAGAAACAATGATTTAGGAGCCAGCATACACAACAGTTTCATCCAATGGATGACCTTTACACAGGCTGATTATCAGGAATTAGAGTTCATACAAATGTCTGATCCCGATATTAGTCCCATGAGCATGTTTGCTGTGCTGAAAGTCCAAACAAATAGAAAGTTAAAGAGCCAGGAAGCAGGATACATGGATTGACTTAAAAAAAGACGTCTGCCTGGTCTTTGTAAAAAAAAAAAAAAAAAAAAATAAATAATAAATAATATAATAAACAATATTCACATATAGGCTGTTAAGAGGTGATAAAAATTTTTTCCTGGGAAGAAAGGCATGGTAAAAC
Source organism: Rhinella marina (assembly GCA_900303285.1). Lineage (NCBI taxonomy): Eukaryota > Metazoa > Chordata > Amphibia > Anura > Bufonidae > Rhinella > Rhinella marina. Next base: position 556 of record ONZH01015671.1, on the reverse strand, counting down.
TACAACTCCCAAGATGTACACTTGCTTGGCTGTTCTACGAAACACACAGAAATGAATGGAGCATGCTGGGAGTCGTGGTTTCACCATGGAGGGACTGAGGTAAGCCATCACTGCTATAAGTCAAAGTTCAATCCTTTAAATAGGCCTTGAGACATGACTCGGATAATAAATAAGCCAACATCTCATTTGCAGACAGCTGTTTCGGGCTGATTGCCCTTCATCAGTGCAGAGCAGAGAGTACTGGCTCAACTGGGTGAGAGGCCTAGGTTAGGATTTGGGAGAGCAACTTAATCGGCGTGAGGAGGCTTATAGGCCATACATTCTCCTCTAGAATTCTGGGAAGAAGGTATGCAAATAAGCTGTTCCTGTAATGGTCCCTTTAAAGGGTTATTCTTGTCTGGAAAATTACGCCATATCCATAGGATATGCTATAAATAACCGACAAGTGTGGGTTTCCAACTCTGTGGCCCACACTTGAGAATAGGGCTCCGTCTCACACCACTGTGAATGCAGAAGTGGGCACCCATGTGCATCTCTCTCCATTCACTTCTATGGG
>ONZH01015670.1:0-75054 GCA_900303285.1 Rhinella marina | reverse complement strand
CATGGTGTGAACTTTGCCACACAGTGAGTATAGTAAGCGGCCCATGTTGTCTGCCACATGAGTACAAGGCATGGATAGCTTTCTGAAAGAAATAATGTCGGATAGGTATCTTCCAGTGAGACTGAGCGCACACCATTAACTCTCTAAAGAGAGCAGACTTGTCTAAATTTTACGGCGGCAACAGCACCTCCGGCAACTTGGCCAGTTTGTGGGGCTCATAGACTTGTTTCCTGGCCTCGCATTCTGTTATTGATGACTGACAATTGAGCGGAGTAGGAGGACTCTGAGCAGGAGAAGTGGAAAGGAATGATGATGTGAAAGACACATTACTGCTTGTGGATGTGGCCTGGCTGCCACAAGCTGGACCGGGAGAAGGAGGGAGCTCCTGTGGCTGTGGCTGGCTGCCATTTCTGTTTGTCTATAGAATTTGGTAATGCCGCTTCATGTGGTTTAATAGAGATGTGGTGCCTACGTTTGTTTTTGCCTTCCCATGTTTTATTTTGCTCTTGCACAAGGCAGTGCTTTTGTTTTCTGGCGGCATGCAGAAAAACTGCCAGGTTGGAGATACTCAAGCAGTTTTATATAACATAGTTCATAAGTCCATCCAGTTCAGCCTGTTATCCTGCATATATTGTACTATTGTTGTGCAATTCCTTTAGAGCCGGTAGGCTATACTGTAATGTATTGCATATTACTTTGGTACTGTGTATGTTTGATTTCTTTAAGAGGACCTTTCACCGCTCCTGACATGCCTGTTTTAATAGCTTCATGTATTCGCCATGTAATAACAATTCTGGAACATCTATTCTTATGTCTGTATGTTGTGCCATTCCTTTATTATTTGCACTAGAAGTTATGAATGAATTGCTGTTTGCCTTCAGTAAAGGAACAGAGGGGAGGTGAAGAGTTGGGTGTGTGTACCTGCACAGTCTGAGAATGGCAGCACTGATTGGCTAGAGTCAGTCTGTGCAGGGACACACCCCCAACTCGTCACCTCCCCTCTGTACCCTTACTGAAGACAAATAGCAATTCATTCATAACTTCTAGTGCAAATAATAAAGGAATGGCACAACATACAGACATAAGAATAGATGTTCCAGAATTGTTAGTACGTGGGGAATGCATGGAGATATTAAAACAGGCCTGTCAGGAGAGGGGAGAGGTCCTCCTTAAGTAAAAAATGTTATTATATTTAAAAAGTAAAAAAATAAAACTCATCTGCTCCGTCTGGGCTCTGTGGCTCCCAGGCTCTTTTCACTGGACTTTCAGTCTCCACTTGTAAATTTCCTCCACAGACAGGGTGACTTGTGCTGCTACAGCCTGTAACCGGCCTCAGAGGTGATGATCTGAACGTCACTGCTGGGTCATGTGCCACTTGGGGACACATCGCTGTGAGGAGCACGTGACCCCATCCGTACAGGGTGTTTACTGCTGGGTACAACCCAGGAGACATAGAATGGAGCAGTGGGGAGCAGGTAAGTATAGTTCTCTTAACAGGACCCACTGAGTGAGTGTGTGTGTGTGTGTGTGGGGGGGGGGGGTATTTAAAGGGCATCTGTCAGCAGTTTTGCACCTATGACACCGGCTGACCTTTTTCATGAGCACTTGGCAGCTGAAGACTTCTGCATTGGTCTCATGTTCGTATGTACCCACATTGCTTAGAAAAATGATGTTTTACTATATGCAAATGAGCCTCTAGAAGCAATGGGGGCGTTACCTTTACACTTAGAGGTTCTGATCTCTCTGCAACTGCTGCGCCCTCTACACTTGGACAGGACCAGGTGTGATGACATTTTCACTGCCTGGTTCTTTCAATCAAATTGCAGAGATTGCAGTAGTTGTAGAGAGAGCAGAGGCTTTAGGTGTAATGGTAACACCCCCGGTGCTCTTAGAGGCTCATTTGCATATATTAATACATCTTTTTTTTTTTTTCTCAGCAATGTGGACACATATGAACATGGAACTGACACAGATGCCTTCAGCTGCCAAGTGGACATGTAACCGGTCAGGCGGTGATTTGATGGTCACATATGACTGGATGATACAGGAAAACCACTTTATGTATTTCAGGAAGGAGAACGTGAAGGCGAAGATCACGATGCCTCTTTCACATTTACTTGGTCTTCTTACGTCCTTCTCCCCATTCCAGAAATATCAAGAATGTGAACCTGAGAAATCGAAGGAGTTCATGAAGACGACAGAGCAAAGGTAAGAAGTATGATGGCTTACGTGTTTCACTTGGTCTGCATTCATCTATTGAGGCCAGGATTTAGACCTCCTGTTGAATTTATCAGGCCTTCACGCAGAGTAGGGGCTTTGTGACTTGTTGAGGTCAGCACAACAAACAGTGGCATTATTACAGTACTCCCCTCAGGTTTGAAAAGTGAGCGTGGCTGGCTATGTTAATGAGCTTCACTCCAGATTTATCACTGAGACTTCATAAAAAGTCACAGACTCTCTCCAGTACAAGGGTGGCCTGGGAAACTGGAGGAACATTTCTAGACCAAAGCGTCTAAAGATGCACCAAGGTTTACACAGACCATGCAACACTTTGATGAATTAGTTTTTCTTGAGTCTGTGTTGGAGAATTTTGCGCTCACTTCAGATATACCTAACATGATAAATTTCCCCCACAGTGTGAAACCACCCAAATGGAGTCAAGTTTTTTATTAAGTAAATCTCTGGTACAGTCCCGAAAACTATGCTCCTCCCATGCCCAGTCCTGTTGATGACATCACTCGTCCATAGTAAATATCATCTGGATTAAAGGATGCCAGGATCCTCTTTTTATGGAAAGTCTTGGATGTAAAATATCATCATGTTTAGAATATAATAGCAGAAGGACCCGGCTTCGCCCGGGTATATTTAATTTATTTCACTTAATGTTTGTGTGTGTGTCGTTAAAAGATATCGAGAGTGACCTCTACAGTGCCCACCCCTTTAACAGTGACCTCCACAGCATCCCGCCCCTTAACAGTAACATCCACAGCGCCCTCCCCTTTAACTGTGACATTCACAGCAGCTAGAGCGGCCACTGTCTTCACCCCAGAAAGCCAGACCTCACCGGCCATTCCCCCAAACATGAAGCAGCACCCCCAGTCCCCATGAAGCCACACCACTAAACATGAGGACACGCCCCCTGGCTGCGTGAAGACACGGAGGAGAAGCTGTCTGAGTGTGAGCTACTGAAAGAGTGGACATCCCTGTGTCCGTCCAGGCACTGTGCTGTACGGAGAACAGGTAGCCAGAAAACTGAACTGTCCAGCCTAAAACCAGACATCTGGCCACCATAACATCAGCCTGCCCCTAGGGTGACCAGAGGTCCGGTTTTAGGCTGGACAGTCTGGCTTTCAGACTCCCTGTCCTCCGTCTGGGCCTGGACAAACACAGGGATGTCCACCCTTTCAGTAGCTCACGCTCAGACAGCTTCTCCCCCGTGTCTTCACTGAACCAGGGGCGTGGCCTCTTGTTTAGGGGTGTGGCTTCATGGGGACCAGGGGCGACTTCACATTGGGGGGAGGCTGGACAGTCTGGCTTTCAGACTCCCTGTCCTCTGTCATGCGCAGGGCCTGGATGGACACAGGGATGTCCTTTTGAACAGCTCTCTCTCAGCAGCAGCACTGTGCAGTCTGAGCATGAGCTGCAGGGAGAAAGTCACCCTCCCCCCACCTCTGCAGCTGACAGAAGTTGATTTTTACCCTCATTTTTTCAATCCCGGTCAAATGCAGCGTGGAAGTGGCGTGGCCTGACTGAGTTGGGGGCGTGACTTAGTGGGACCTGGGAGTGGGGCTTTTAAGTCCTTCTTTTGAGGGTGGCCTGAATTACAGGTCGATGCCGTAGTAATTTAGGAGGAAACACAGTGGGTAGCAATGGAAGAAAACATCTGTTATTACTACTGAACAGTAAAAATGTGAAATTTACATTATATGAGGTAATTTTATGAGTTAGCCTATAACAAGTTATAGTTATGGTAACCGGAATACTCCTTTAACAGTGTCATCCACAGCGCTCTGCCCCTTTAAAGCAGAAATACAGCAGTGAACTGGCTAGGTTGTTATGGAAACCTGATGTGTGTGGAGACTAACTGCCTGTGAGCTTCTATTGGCTGATAAGGGTCATATGACCAGGCTTCTATTGGCTAATGCATTTTTGGGGAATATCTCCGGAACGGTACGTCCTGGAGAGCTGAGACCCGTTCTAAAACCTTCCTGGACACTTGATGTAACTGTGTGCCAAATTTCGTGATTGTAGCTGCGACACTACGGATTCATTTAGCGGACATACATACACTTTATATATTAGATTGTCTTAAACCTTGTGCCTTTCTTTCTTTCTAAGGTTCCTGGAGATTATGGGAGTGTCCTCCAGTGAAACGGAAGTCGATGTCTGGTTCACCTTTATTATGGTGCTGGCTTCTAAGCCAAAGTAACTGCAACATAAAAAGAAAAGAAAATGCTCTATCCCATATGACATTGCTGAAAGATTCCACTAATAGTATTCAGAGAAATAAACCACATAATTTTAGTTTATGAAATGAGTGGTCGCTGTGTTTTTCTTCTTATACCGTACTATTCACCATAAAGTATCTTTCCACCTGGTTTTATCTATTAAAGGTGTCGTCGAGGATTTCTATATGGATGGTCTATCCACAGGATAGGCCATCATTATCAGATCGTTGGGGCTCCATCACCCCACAATGCCGACAATCAGCTGTTCCACAGTAGCTCCTGTCTCAGAACTACTCGGCCTTATCCACTGTGTACCGGTGCTTCTCCCATTGAAGTGAATAGGAACAGCACAGCAGTACTCAGCTCCAACTACTCCACGACAAGCAGAGCTGTGCAGTTCTGATGCAGGAGCTACCCCCAAAGAGCTGATCGTCATTAGCGCGGGGTGTCTGATACCTGACAATCTGATATTGATGGCCGTAGAAGAGGTAACCATTATAAAAAATCCTAGAATACCCTTTTAAGTGACATCGTGCAACTTAAAGGACGTCTGCAATGGAGGACTGGCCATAGACCCTACAGGGAAATTTCCTGATGAGCTGATGCCCAGAGGCCAACCCTGCCCTCCTGACAGCCGCTGGTTGGGTACATAGTGATTTGATGGTCTCAGCAATAATAATGCCAGGAGTATGTGGTACTGTCAGAAGAATTCAACTGTATTGCCGGCCTTAGGACAGTGATAGAGATGAATGTGTATGGAGTATATTGTGCTGCACTGTGTATGCTGGGGCAGTACGCTTGGCCCCAACTACTTATATTGGGCCTGCCTTCTGTCAGTTTGGACCTGTCTACAACATGGGGCCACTTTTTCAACACTTAATGTTTCCAGCCTTCCCCTGGGCATCTGTCACCTGACAAATCCGTTTCAAAGTAAGTATATTGCCATGTAGGGTAGGTCCCCCAAAACATAACTTGTGAAAATCTGGTCCTCTAATCCTGAGAAATAATTAAAATTTTTATGCAAATAGGGTGTTTGATTCGATTTGGTGCATCATCAACCCTACTTAAGGGATTGTGCATACAAACTTTTTTGTCCGTGTTCATTCCGGGTTTTTATTTAGTTAGTTTTTTTGCTGCCCATATGCGGAACCATTCATTTCAATGGGGCCACAAAAAAAACAAACAAAAGAAAAACAAAAAAACAGAAATGTGCATTTCGCATGTCAAAGTCCGTTCCAACTTTTCTCATTTTTAGACCACTCTTAGTCACTTTTGAAAAGTTAGTGGTAAACTGGGTGTGGTTAGCTATGTTTATGAAGTTTACTCCAGATTTAACAAAAATATTCCAGTCTTAGGTTTAAAGATACACCATGCAACATTTAATAAATTTGGTGCAAAGTTCTTCAATGCAGACTGAGTCTAGATATCCCCCTCATGATAAATTCCCTCTTCAAGTGTCTGGCAGTGCAAACAACCTCCTAAACCTGCAGGACATCAGGACCAGTGCAGTGGTTCCTGGAACAGAAGAGGAATGAGATACGAGGAATATAAGTAGGTGTTGGGTCTAGAGTCTGACTAATTTTGGGGGTCTTGTCTGGGGGTATTAATTAATTTTGGGGTATGGTTTGGGGTCGGCCTACATTTTGGAGAGGGTCTGAGTTAATTTAAGGGGTTTTAACTAATTTAGGTGTCAGGTCTGGGGTCTGATTAACCCCTTCCCGACTACCATACGGCTATATCTGTCCTATCTGCCCATACCCCGTGCAGATGGCACGTGTATGAACATTATGGCAGCCTTTACACCAAGTGTTGTAAAGCACTTGGATTAAAGCTTCTGCCCCTGGACTGCTACTGTCACGGACAGTGCAGAGTCCAATAATGCCAGCAAGGGACCAATCAGAGTGGTCCCTTGCCAGCAATTGCTCTCATTGGTTAGTCTGTGTGCAGACTAAGCAATCTGATTTGCGGCAGTGTAAAAGTGTCGGTTTTAGGCTCTGATCTGCATTTTGGTATTTCAGTTATTTTTGTCAATAAAGTTTTTCCTAAACACTGTCTCTAGTGCCTGTAATGTCTCTCCCTGCACTAAGTTCACAGTAAAATGGCGGAGACCAAACAGAAGGAAGCTTTTTATAGGGCTAGCTGCTGATTGGCTGTCATGGCTTGCATGGCATTTTGGGTGATCCCTCATTCCCGGGTCTCTTACTTTCACTTTCTCACATGTACAGCAGCCATTTTAGAAAAAATTTGATTTGTTACCATGAAGCTCGAGGAAATTCGATTTCGGGATCCGAAATTCGGATCGAATTCCACTTTGCCAACTTCGATTCACTCTGTAACTGGGCTATTATGTTTACACTTCATGCGGTTGCTACCATCCCCATAATGTAAGCAGGCCACTGTGTTGACTCCTCATGCGGTTGCTACCTCATCACTCTGTGACTGGGCCATTGTGTTGACGCCTCATGCAGTTGCCACCCTCACCACTCTGTGACTGACCACTATGTTGACTCCTCGTGTAATTGCCACCTCACCACTCCGTAACAGGGTAACTATGTTGACTCCTCATGCGGTTTCCACCTCACTACTTTTACTATGGTTTCCCCATAGTGTAACTTGGCTACTGTGTTCACTTCTCATGCAGTTGCCACCCTCTCCACTCTGTGACGAGGCCACTTTTGTCCCTGTTTGGCCTTGTTGACATCACCATTTATTTTTCTCTTCTTCTGATCTGTCAAAAGGACGGAAAAATGAGAAACACAACGGATCCTGTCTTTGGAGTATCCGTAAGGCCTGTATCACATGGTCCCTATTTTGCATCATGATTTGGAAGCTAAAATCAGGAGCGGGTACAAAACGCAGAAGACATGAAAACTTTCCAATCACGTGTCATCTATATTTAGGATTCTCTCCTGTTTTTTTTTTTTTTACTTTAGCAATACTGATCGATTACTGACCATGTGTAGGAGGATGCTCAAAAGACAGGATCCGTTTTTTGGGGGCTGTTATTATAACGGATCAGAAGTGGTGCAAAATAAACAGTGAAGTCAATACAAACTTACTACTGACACAGTGTCCACTCTGTCATGGGGGCACTACTTGTATCAGCGTGTAACAGAACAGGTTCTGTAGAAATGTATGTGGAATTAACTGATGACAGTGTAAAAGGAGTGCGCTCTTTCACTCTATCTATTATTAGTGGACACATCGGCAGTGCCATCTCAGCAACACTCATTTCCTATATGACCCACTCTGTACATTGTCACAGTGTTCGACCTTGTAGGGGTTCCACAGTATCTGGTGTTTGAGATTTTTTAAAGCTTGGGACATTCGATCCATCCTTTCCTTGCTCTAACAATAGGGTACCCACCCATCATTGTGTGGCTACTCTGTCCTACACCTTTCCCACAGTGTCCTTGTCAGTGCCTTGTGACACTATACAGCTTTACTTGAATAAACTTGCATCCGTACACAGGCAGTGATTTATTTATATTTGTGTAGAAACCTTCTTTCCTCCAGATGCAGAGGGTACATACAGTGGGCAGCAAGGTGGCTCGGTGGTTAGCACTGTTGCCTTGCAGGTCCTGGGTTCGAATCGGACCAAGGACCACATCTGCATGACATTTCTATGTTCTCCCCGTGTTTGCGTGGGTTTCCTCTGGCTACTCAGGTTTCCTCCCATACTCCAAAGATATACTGATAGGGAACTAAGATTGTGAGCCCCATTGGGGACACCCTGAAGCTAATGTCTGTAAAGCGCGGTGGGATAGAGCAGTGTTACATAAGTGTGTATAGTAAATAAAAATAAATATAAGCGGCACTGTACATAAAAGGGGAAAATATAAGAAGCACTAGTTATAAGGGGCACGAAACATGTGGCACTAGAATTAGGGCTGTGTGTGTGGCACTATACACAGAGGGCACAGAGCATGTAGCACTGTATGAATGGGGGAACAGAGTGTGTGGCACTGAGATGAGTTTGTGTTAGTATGCAGGGCGCCAATCTGTTGGTAAAGAAAGAAGCTGAAGACATCTTCTCGGCAAAATCTGCAGGTCTGAACATAACAGAGAAGAACTCAGAAAGAGTGCAACGCGACCCCCCCCAAGGGGCGATTGTGTGCCTGATTTATAGGAATGCAGAGTGGTGTGGTGAGGCCTTAATGGTCTCTGTATGTGCTGCAGTGCTCCAACCTGGATACCGTCACTTCCCAGGGTTAGGCTCCGCAGCAATAAAGGAGAGAGTTGTAGGAGGTGGTGAATAAGTCAAGTCCAGACTTGGTGAAAGTTCAACAGCTTTACTTGAATAAACTTTCATCTGTACAAGAAGTGATCTTTCTTTTGGTTCCAGCAGGTTTTGGGATAGCTGGCAGACACACTAGAATATTCTGCTTTATCTCTTTGTTGTGCTAAACTCGGCTTTAGTCTGGTCGCTGGACTTTAGGGCTATGGTCCCCTTTGGAGTGGGGTGCCTTTGGCTGTTGACCCCCTCGCAACACTCTTTGTCTGTTAATCTGTAAGGAGTCATGGTGCTTCTCATCTCCTTCCAACTCCAGACTAGACTAAGACTCCTCTAAGAATGACTAAACACTTCCTGCAGTCCCTCCCTTGAAGGAAGCAGGACTAGCCCATATTTGCCCAAAAGGGAAAGAATGAAATGGTAAGTTCCATTGTCTATAAAGATCTCTCTGCCATATATCTGCTGCCACCTGCTGGTGAACCAGGCATAATACATATACAGAACAGTTTCATAGCAACATTATCAATGAACAGTGACAAATGACCTGGAATAAATACAGAGCTGACACTAGTGGTTAGCCCCTTACAGACAGTAGCAGGGTGTAGGAATGGTATTACCACTTTGGGATATTACATACCTCCTTACTTAAAACCAAGCAGCTCTTGGCTTGTGCTTAGGGTATGCTTCATGGTTCCCTTTTAGAGTGCTGCTTTAAATCACTTTCTGTCACTATATATATCAGTTGAAATACAATGGCTACCTACAGGTTTCTGTCCTTTTGAGTAGAGTGTCTCGTTTTCCTCTCGGTATGACCAGAGAACCAAAAGACTGCACCAAGCTATAATTTACTTCACAACCTGGCCAAAGTTGTATATGGAGCGTGGGGGTGTCATGTACTGTAATCCCTACACAATACAATGAAGGCCCGCAAAGAGTGGCTTCATGCCGTAATCTCTTTGCTGCATCAAAGTTCTAATAATTCTTTATGTTTCATCACCTTGTTGACCAAAACTGGTTGCTTTCTATATTTTCTTAAGGTAGTGCACAGTACCTTAGAGCATCTAGTCTTGTGTATGTGATAAGAATGAGAACATGAAGCCTTTAAAATATGGTGCTTGGATCCTAGATACTCCTAGATATATATAGTTTACATTATTTTGTTATGCAAAATGCGCAGAAATGAAACTTTATTTTTGTATAATTACTAGAGATGAGCGAGCATACTCGTCCGAGCTTGGTGCTCGTTCGAGTATTAGGGTACTCGTAAGTGCTCTCTGCTCAGACGAGTATCTCGACATGCTCGAGGAAATGGCAACTTCTGCATCGTGCTTTTTTGGCGCCTATAAACACAGCCAATCACAAGCCAGGAGACTCTACGGTACACCCAGCATCACGTAGGGCCCTTACATGTCGATAGCAGGGGTTGGCTGGCCTGATCAGGTGACCCTGGAATATACTAGTGACTGGCCGCGGAGCTCGGCTCAGATGCCGTCTGGATGTCGTTAGGGATAGAGCTGCTGCCTTTCAGGGACAGTGTTAGGGCCTGCATTTAGTTCTCAGTTAGGCAGGGATCACCCACAAAGAAGACATTTTTTTTTTTGTCTCCTGGCTTGGCTGCCTGGCTGGCACTAGTAGTGCAGATATCGCCATATATAACCCCCTTTTTTTTAATGTTATATCTCAGTGATACAAATCCATTGCATACAGCAGTGTGGAACCATTCTGTGTGTCACAGTTCAGTACACTCACTATTTTCTGTCCAGGTGACACTTTCTGTACGTCACAGAATACAACCAAGTCATTTGCTACCAATATCATCTACAGCTTGATCCAGAAAACTCTCTGTGCGACATTTGTTTGGGTCGCAGACTAAATAGCCACCGTTAACAGGGTGTCAGTCAGCTCTACCATAGTTTCTTCACGTCACGTTCCACGTCACGAGTTGTTTTAGCTCAGTGATACAAATCCATTTCACACAGCTGCGTGTTACCTTTCTGTGTGTCACAGTTCAGCACACTCACTATTTTCTGTCCAGGTGACACTTTCTGTACGTCACAGAATACAACCAAGTCATTTGCTGCCCGTATATAGATTGATCCTAAAAATCTCTGTGCGACATTTGTCTGGGTCGCAGTCTAAATAGCCACCATCAGCAGGGTGTCAGTCAGCTCTACCATAGTTTCTGCACGTCACGCTCCAAAAAAACACTAAACTAAAAAAAAATATTAAAAAAAAATTAGTTTTTTTGTTGTTTTAGCTCAGTGATACAAATCCATTTCACACAGCTGTGTGTAACCATTCTGTGTGTCACAGATCAGCACACTCGCTCCAATCCGTATAATCTGTCCAGGTGACACTTTCTGTACGTCACTTAATTAAACCAGACTGAACAAGTTTGTGGGTTTCAGTATACCAGGCCCGTTTATTTTTTTTTATATCATACACTTATATACAGAAAATGTTGAACCCCAGGGCTATGGGACGAGGGCGTGGGCGTGGGCATTCAATTACTGCAGGGGGCAGAGGCCGTGGTCCTGGGCAGGGTGAGACAGTACCTGCTGATGAGGGAGCAGGGGAACGCCGCAGAGCTACACTCCCTAGCTTCATATCTCAACTTACAGGGACACGTGGTAGAGGACTGTTGAAACCACAACAGTGCGAACAGCTGATGTCGTGGATTGCGGGCAATGCTTAAAGTAATTTGTCCACCAGTCAGTCTTCCACGCAGTCCACCCACGTTACCCAAGGGAGCACTCCTCTGGCTCCTCCACCTCAACCTCCTTCCCCCCAGTCTGCCCCCTCCCAGGAAAATTTGGAATGCGATCCGGCATACTCTGAGGAACTGTTTTCTGGACCCTTTCCAGAGTCACAAACCACTTCTCAGGTTGCTGCTGACCTCGTTCCCGATGCCCAAGTTTTCCAACTGTCGCAGTCTGTGGGTGATGATGATGATGACAATGTTGAGTTAGTGGAAGAAGTTTGTAAAGAGGTGTCGGACGATGAGGAGACATGGTTGTCAGACAGTGGTGAAGTTGTTGTTAGGGGAGGAATTCCGAGGAGGGAGCAGACTGAGGAATCGGAGGATGACGAGGTGACTGACCCAAGCTGGGTTGATATGCCGAGTGAAGACAGTGCTTCTGAGGCGGAGGCGAGTGCTGCACCAGAACAGGTTGTAAGAGGCAGTGGTGTGGCCAGAGGGAGAAGCAGGGCCAGAGCTGGTGCATCAGCAGCAACTGTTCCACGTAGTGAAGCTCCCGTGGCGAGGCCTAGATGTTCGCAAGTCTGGAGGTTCTTTAAAGAAAGTGAGGATGACCGACGGACTGTGGTGTGCAACCTGTGCCACACCAGGATCAGTAGGGGTGCCACCACTACTAGCCTAACCACCACCAGCATGCGCAGGCATATGAGTGCTAAACACCCCACTCAATGGAACCAAGGCCGTTCACCACCTCCTGCGGGTCACACCATTGCTCCTTCCCCTGTGTCACTCGCTGCCTCTGCTAGTCAAACCCCTGCGTCACTCGCTGCCTCTGCTAGTCAACCCCCTGCCCAGGACCCCGGCATGAGAGCCTCCCGCCGGAAAACCACACCTTCGCCTCCACGGTGTCCACCAATGTGTCCCAGCGCAGCGTTCAGCTGCCTTTACAGCAGACGCTGGAGCGCAAGAGGAAATACAGTTCCACCCACCCACATGCCCAAGCCCTCAACGTCCACATGTCCAAATTGCTTAGCCTGGAGATGCTGCCCTATAGGCTAGTAGAGACCGAGGCCTTTCGCAATCTCATGGCGGTGGCTGCCCCTCGGTATTCGGTCCCCAGCCGCCACTATTTTTCCCGATGTGCCGTCCCAGCCCTACACCAGCACGTGTCAGAGAACATCATCCGTGCCCTGACCAACACTGTTTCTGAGAAGGTCCACCTAACCACGGACACGTGGACAAGTGCTGCCGGGCAGGGACACTATATCTCACTGACGGCACATTGGGTTAACTTGGTGGAGGCTGGGACCGAGAATGACCCTGGGGCCGCTCATGTACTGCCCACACCGAGGATTGCGGGGCCTACCTCGGTCACCGGGTAAGCGCCAGCAGGCGGTGCTCAAACTGCTGAGCTTAGGTGACAAAAGGCACACCGCCCAAGAGCTGTTACAGGGCATCACGACGCAGACCGATGTGTGGCTGGCACCGCTGAACCTCAGGCCAGGCATGGTTGTGTGTGACAACGGGCGTAACCTGGTGGCGGCTCTGCAACTCGGCAGACTGACACATGTGCCATGCCTGGCCCACGTGTTCAATCTCATAGTTCAGCGGTTCCTCAAGACATACCCCAATCTGTCTGATTTGCTCACCAAGGTGCGCCACATCTGTGCGCATTTCCGCAAGTCAACCACAGATGCTGCCACTCTCAGGGCAGCGCAGTGCCGCCTACAACTGCCCGCTCACCGACTGTTGTGCGACGTGCCAACGAGATGGAATTCCACATTAAACATGTTATCCAGAGTTTACCAGCAGCGCAGAGCGATTGTAGACTGCCAGATGTCATCTTCCACCAGAACTGGTAGTCAGGTCACTCAGATTCCTCAAGTCTACAATGAGGAGTGGACGTGGATGTCTGATATCTGCCAGGTGTTGAGCAACTTTGAGGAGTCAACACAGATGGTCAGCGGCGATGCTGCCATTATCAGCCTCACCATCCCGCTGCTTTGCCTGTTGAAAAACTCACTGCTCAGCATCAAGTCAGATGCTTTGCGCTTGTCGCAAGAGACGGTGGAGGAAGATACGTCGCTTGATAGCCAGAGCACCCTCCAGTCTGTTTCTCAGCGCGTATCGGAGGAGGGGGATGAGGATGAGGAGGAAGAGGAGGAGAATGTCGGCGAGACAGTAGAGGGTACCAGTGCTCAGTCCTTAACTCTTGAGCGTGTATGGGCTGAAGAGGAGGACTTGGAGGAGGAGGAGGAGGAGGAAGAAATGGAGAGTCAGGCCAGTGAAGAGAGGGAATTCTTGCATGTTGGGACTCTGGCGCACATGGCAGACTTTATGTTAGGCTGCCTATCCCGTGACCCTCGCGTTAGAAGAATTTTTTCAAACACCGATTACTGGGTGTTCACTCTCCTGGACCCACGGTACAAGCAGAACCTTTCCACTCTCATCCCTGCAGAGGAAAGGAGTATGAGAGTGAATAGATATCAACAGGCCCTGGTGCACAAGCTGAAACAATTCTTCCCATCTGACGCAGCTAGCGGCAGAGGACATGGTTCTGTGGGCCAAGTAGCGGGGGAGAGGAGGCGAGCAGGCAGCTTGTCCAGCACTGGCAGTGGAACGATCTCCAAGGACTTTGCCACTTTATGTCACCCCAGCAAGACACTGTCACCTGTCCCCAGTCTAGGCAGAGTAGGGGGGAGCTGTACAGAAAGATGGTGAGGGAGTACCTAGCTGACCATACCAACGTCCGTAGCGATCACTCTGCTCCATACAACTACTGGGTTTCAAAGCTGGACACGTGGCCTGAACTGGCGCTATACGCCTTGGAGGTGCTGGCCTGCCCTGCCGCTAGCGTGCTGTCAGAGCGGGTATTCAGTGCAGCTGGTGGCATCATCACCAATAAGCGTACACGCCTGTCAACTGACAGAGCTGACAGGCTGACGCTTATTAAAATGAACAAAGCCTGGATTTCACCGGAATTCAAATCTCCTCCGGGGGAAAGCAGCTAAAGATTTAAATAACTTATGTATCCGATTCCTCTTCTCTACTCCTCCTACTCCTCCTCCTCCATATCGTCTTTGCCTAACGCTGACCAAAAAAACGCCTTTTTTCAGTGGTCCAACTGCCACTCTTTTACCACAATTTTTCAGGAGGGCCACCTACAGGCCCTCTGTCCAAACAATTTTTCCGGAGGTCCACCTACAGGCCCTCTCTCCAAACAATTTTTCCGGAGGTCCACCTACAGGCCCTCTCTCCAAACAATTTTTCCAGAGGTCCACCTACAGGCCCTCTGTCCAAACAATTTTTCCGGAGGTCCACCTACAGGCCCTCTCTCCAAACAATTTTTCTGGAGGTCCACCTACAGGCCCTGTCTCCAAACTATTTTTCCGGAGGTCCACCTACAGGCCCTCTGTCCAAACAATTTTTCCGGAGGTCCACCTACAGGCCCTCTGTCCAAACAATTTTTCCGGAGGTCCACCTACAGGCCCTCTCTCCAAACAATTTTTCTGCAGGTCTACCTACAGGCCCTCTCTCCAAACAATTTTTCCGGAGGTCCACCTACAGGCCCTCTCTCCAGTTCCAGTTTCCAGTTTTATTTGCGCAAACTGCGTAAATTTTTAATTTTGGGATAGGTGTGAAAAATAATATTACCTGCGTATCTATATTGCCCAACATTGGATACGGTAGCAACAAGAAGACCAAACTCATGCTGCCCACAGGGTTCCGCAAATTCCTGGTCCACAATGTCAAGGAGCTCGAGGTTCTGTTGATGAGCAACAAGTCCTTCTGTGCTGAAATCGCCCACAACGTCTCCATCTAAGAACCTAAAGACCATTGTGGAGAGAGCGGCACAGCTCGCCATCAAAGTGATGAACCCCAACGCCAGACAGCGCAGAGAAAATAACGAATAAATATCTCTGTGGTTATTTTTTGCTAAATAAAAGTTAAATAAACACCAAAAAAATTGATCTGTTCCTGTGCCTGATCCACCCAAGTTGAATCTGTCCCATCATGAGAAAGTCCCCCCAAGGATTCCCCACTGTAACTTGCTTCCCATACAACTACCTCACCCCCCGACACCTGTGTCTCGCCATTGTCCACCACCTCCTCAGACAACACTGGTAAATCCACACTGTCAGCACACGGAAACAGCAAAAGGTCTTGCAAATTGGGGCAGAGAATGTTCTGGGCTAGCACATCAGAGAAGGGGTGGCTATGGGGCTCCAGGGAGTACGTGACCACATTCAATATCCATTTAAAAGTCATGCCACACTTGATCGAGCTCATAATTGACAATTGTACCGGTTGATGCTAAATTTTTAAGTTGGGGTCCTGCGTCGTCATTCTAACTACATCCGGCTGTTGTCACCACCACACACGCTAGCCCAGGGGGCACTCCTCTGGCTCTTCCAGCGAAACCTCCTTCCCCCCACCTACAGGCCCTCTCTCCATACTATTTACCCGGATAGGGGACGTATTAGATATTGTACTGATGTTTTTTTGTTTCTTCTTTTAATTGGCTCCTGACCTGTGATAGGCAGAGCATGGACACGTCCCCTTAGCTGCAGTGGGAAAGACACTCCCCTGGCCAGAGCAAGATCTTTTTCCATTTTGCGTGGTCGAAAAATCCATGAAATATAGGGAACGTATACGGTATTAAACTGAGAAGCATCGATACCGTACCGGTTGATGCTACAGTTTTTCCAAATCCATTCCGGCTGTTGTCACCACCACACACGCTAGCCCAGGGGGCACTCCTCTGGCTCTTCCAGCGAAACCTCCTTCCCCCCCGCCTGCCCCCCACCTACAGGCCCTCTCCCAAAACAATTTACCCGGGTAGGGGACGTATTAAATATTGTACTGATTTTTTTTTAGTTCTTTTTTTTAATTGCTTCCTGCGATAGATGGGAATCGAACCCGGGTCAACTGCTTGGGAAGTAGCTATGCTCACCACTTTACCACCAACAGCCACAGCAACTGATAAGAACAGATACTAAACTTGATGTCAGCTGCAGTGCCAGCATGAGCAGTGGTGTCACCTGCAGGCGGTGATGGACCTTCGTTGCACCTAGTTGGGTGCTTCCCTAACATGTGATGGGTATTTGCCTCGCCTTTCTTGGTCTGGGTGAGCACAATTGCCATGAGGGTAACCACCAGGCTGTTGCAGGAGAATTTGGGGTAATGGTGGGATTAGGGAGCCTCAGAGGCATCCATGCATGCTGCCCCTGCTGTTTCCTGTCTATTTCCGTGGTGTTTCCATCATTTTCTGAGGTTTCCAGGTTTTCACCCAGCCTTCCCTAGGCAGAGCCTTGGTCTCCAGCAAAAAATGCTCGAGTCTCCCATTGACTTCAATGGGGTTCGTTATTCAAAACGAGCACCCGAGCATCGGGAAAAGTTCGACTCGAATAACGAGCACCCTAGCATTTTAGTGCTCGCTCATCTCTAGATAGGATGTCTCTGTCACAGACACAACAAATAGACACATAAGTGAATTTAACCATTTGCCCTTCATTCTCTGGGTCAGTACAATTACAACAATACTCCATATGTATAGGTTTGTTATGTTTAAATAGTGTAAAAATAAATGTAAACTTTGAAAAAATAAATTTTTTTTTCTTACATCGTCATATTCAGATCTCCATAACTTTTTTATAGTTACATCCAATGAGCTGTTTAGGGGCTCATGTTTTGCAGGACAATCCATATTTTTTTTAGTACCATTTTGGAGTGTGCGTGACTTTTTGATCACATTTTATTAAATTTTTTTGGGTAAGAGACATAGTGAAAAAATGGCAAATCGGTCATTTTGACCTTTTTTTCCGTGACACAATTTGCCATATTGGATTTTTTTTATACTTTAAAAGTAATGTCGTTTTCGGTCGTGGTGATACCCATGATGTTTATATTTATTCTTATTTAGGTATTTGTTTTTTAATTATACGGAAAGGGGGGGTGATTTAAACCTTTATATATTTTTTTATTTTTTATATATTTTTAAACATTTTTTTTTTATAATTTTTGTCATTATTTTAAGGCTTATATATGAGCATACAGACAATGTTTTTTTAATTTTAATTTTGAGCAATCAGGGATTTTTAAAACTTCATTTTAAGTCCCTTTTGCTCATTTCATATCCTGGCCTGCCATCTGGTGGCCAAAATAAGAATTGCAGATTGAAAGCTATAAACCTTATCGGCGAGATTTACAGATTTCAGATCGAGTGCAGACAAACGCGCGCTTCCGGGTCTTAGCGCTATTAGATGCCGTAATCTCACATGATCACGGCATCTAATGCCTTTAGTTACCAATCATCTATATCGGTAAGTAGCGGCAAGTCTCTGCTGTTTGAAACAGCAGAAACTTGAAGGCCATGACGCCCGCCACACGTGCAAGCGAATATCCATACGACAAATATCCATATTTTGTGGATCTGCAATTTGTGGACCACAAAACGGATATAGTCATGTGAATGCCCCATTAGGGACTATGGATGACAAACATCTGTAATGTGCTTTTCTCACAGGTACTCAAAGTGGAGGAACAGTTGTGTGGCCGGGGAGACTCCCTGGAAAGTCAGTGGCAGCCATATAGGTACTTAATCCCAACACACACTTGGATCAATTTCATAGGACGTCAATTTGCCTATATTAGGAGTGTGTGTCTACTATCAGAAAATATGTGGGTATTGTAGGTTAGCACGGTTGTTTTGATTTATTTTATTTTGTATATTTATTTCTATTTTTTTTACAAAACCTTGAAAATTTTCCTGACCACCAGAGCTTCAAAACGTCCACACACCCCAGGCATTGAAACCTTTGGTGAAACCCACTTCCGGTTACATCCAGGATACTCCTGACATTCTAAGAAAACTTTAAGCCCTAGATCCATCGCCATTGTTTTGGATGTGCTGGGTATAGCAAAATGCCCCTCTCCCCAATATACTATCCATTGAATGGCCAAACTAAAGATGTTTTAGAGTTTTTTTTTATTTCTCGTGTGCATCCTCCAAAATGGTATAATGATGCCGTCCACAAGGTGACCTAGAAGAAAGTACACCAGGAGGCTAATCAAAAACTACAATCTAACATTAATCTTCAAAGGCAGATAATAATCAAAAAGCTGGAGACACCTCTTGGTAATTATTTCTCCAGATAAGCTCATTGTAGGCCAGACAATGCAAAAAGGTAAATAGGTAAATTGAATAATTGTGAGATTAAGAAATTATGAAATAATACATTTATTATGTTTTTTATTAAAACCTTGCATACTCTAATATCACAGAAGATAATAGGTTATTCAGATGTTAGCTTTAGAAACAATATCAGAAAAACTGAATGTTCAAACTGATACATGAGTAGATATATATTATATTGAATATCTATTATATGTAATATATGTATACATTATATGTAAGATATATATCTATTATATATTACATCTATTACACAAGACTGGGCTGAATAGCAAATCAAAATTCTCTTGTGCAATGTCTTCTTATGACACTTATATTGGACTTTGTATTCAGTTCTGGTCTCAGTAGAATAATGTAACATTTGGGAATGAAGATACAGCCCAGAAGTCCAGCACTGGAAGATGAGATGGAAAAAACTTCCACAGCCACCATGTATTTCCCCTTGGTGCTGAGATAGGCCGGGATGAAGGAGATCCACACACTGAGAAGACCAGCATGCTGAAGGTGATGTACTGAGCCTCATTGAAGGTGTCTGGAAGTTTCCTGGCCAAGAAGGCTACAATAAAGCTCAACATGGACAGGAATCCAATGTAACCAATGGACAAGTAGAAAGCAATGGCAGATCCCTCATTACACTGTAAGATTATCTTTCCAACCTCTATCTCAGTGTTATAATCTGGGAATGGTGGAGAGAAAGACAACCAGAAGACACAGATCAGAACTTCTCCAGATAAACCTATAACAAGTAAAGATGTGGAGAGATGTCTCTTCATCCACTGCCTCAGTGTCCTGCCTGGTTTAATGGCTCGAAAAGCCAAGACTACAGTCACTGTTTTAGCTAAGACTGAAGAAACTGCAAGACTAAAAATGACCCCAAAAGTCACTTGTCGGAGGAGACATGATATATCTGAGGGGCGTCCAATGAATAATAGAGGGCAGAGAAATGATGAAATGAGGGATAAGAGAAGTATAAAGCTAAGATTCTGGTTATTGGCTTTCACAATTGGAGAGTCCTTGTTTTTTAAAAAGATCCATAACACAACGATAGTCACAAGGCAAAATACAAGATTTATAATAATTAGAGATAAGCCCAATGTGTCTCCATAAGACAGGAATTCAATTGGTCTCAGAAAGCAGGAATTTCTTCTTCCATTCGCCCAGTGATCTTTAGGACACTTCAGACATGTTTCCATATCTGCAATCAAGAAGATGAATTGTATCTTAAATTATAACATTGTAAATTTGGCAGAAATGTCACCTTATAAGATTCATTAATGGGAATTGCTTTAAAGATCCAATTTATTTTAATTCTTTGAGGATGTAGCTCCTTTGAGTTTTGAAGTTCCAATTAATATTTCCATTTTGCCTCTTTGCATTGAGGCTGCCGGACTCTTTTTACATTTTGGGTTAATAAAGCTATATAAGGTTACTCATTGGACTGAACTTCCCCTGGTGCCAATTTATGGAATTTAGACAATAGCCTTTAATTTATGGTATTTTTATTTATATATATAGCAACAGTAATAAACACCCATGACTAGAACCTTGCGGCATACAAATCTACAGACCCGCGGAAGAGGATAAGAAATCCATAGAAGAAACACCTACTGTAACTTACACCTATGATGGTTTTCCTACAGTCTTGAAAAAGTTCCCCGAGGTGCTAAGCACTTGTTGGCTGCTTTTCCTTCACTATGCTTTTAAACACATCCCAAACCATCTCAATTATGTTAAGCACTCTATCACTCTCCTTCTTGGTCAAATAGCCGTTATATAGCCTGGATGTGTGTTTTTGGTCAGTGTCCTGTTGAAAAACAAATGATGGCCCCACTAAGTGCAGTATGCTCTGGTAGCCGCACTGGTTAGGTGTCCCTTGAATTTTGATTAAATCACCAATAGTGTTACTTTCAAGCACCCCAGCACAATCATACCTGCTTCTCCATGTATCACAGTGGGAACCACACATGTAGAAACCATCAACTCATGTTTACTGTATCAAACACATGGTGGATGGAACCAAAAATCTCAATATTTGACTCGGCATCAGACCAGAATATACAGTGCCTTGCGAAAGTATTCGGCCCCCTGGAACTTTTCAGCCTTTTGCCACATTTCAGGCTTCAAACAAAAAGATATAACATTTAAAATTTTGGTGAAGAATCAACAACAAGTGGGTCACAATTGTGAAGTGGAACGGAATTTATTGGATCATTTAAACTTTTTTGTAATAATAAAACTGAATAGTGAGGCGTGCAAAATTATTCGGCCCATTTACTTTCCGTTCAGAAATCTCACTTCAGAAGTTGATCTCTGATCTCTGAATGATCCAATGTTGTCCTAAATGACTGATGAAGAGAACTAGAATCCACCTGTGTGTAATCAAGTCTCGGTATAAATGCACCTGCTCTGTGATAGTCTCAGGGTTCTGCATCATGAAGACCAAGGAACACACCAGGCAGGTCCCTGATACTGTTGTGGAGAAGTTTAAAGCTGGATTTGGAGACCAAAAGATTTCCCAAGCTTTAAACATCCCAAGGAGCACTGTGCAAGCGATCATATTGTAATGGAAGGAGGATCAGACCACTGCAAATCTACCAAGACCCGGCCGTCCTTCTAAACAAGGAGAAGACTGATCAGAGATGAAGCCAAGAGGCCCATGATCACTCTGGATGAACTGCAGAGATCTACAGCTGAGGTGGGAGAGTCTGTCCATAAGACAACAATCAGTCCAACACTTCAGAGAAGATGGTTAAAGTTGATGGGAAGATGGATGGAGCCAAATACAGGACCATTCTGGATGACAACCTGTTGGAGTCTGCAAAAGACCTAAGACTAGGACGGAGATTTATCGAATACTTTCGCAAGGCACTGTAGTTTTCCACTGGCCTAATGTCCATTCCTTTTATGTCTTGATCCAATTCTCTTCTTGTTTTTACAGCAAATCTATCATAAGGACCTGATTCTCAGTCTTCTCTGAACAGTTCATGTGGAGATATATGTTTTATGTGATCTCTGTAAAGGCTCTTTATCACAATTGATAATTTGCCTCTACTACAGAATCATACTGACAGCTTTATGTCAGTATGATTCTATAACAGAAAGGTCAAGCAGAGGTACATAGCATTATCAATCATGATAAAATCCTGTGCTTCTGTAAGTCCAGAATGCAGGATCCCTCTCTCACACAGATTGACCAATCTTTATGTCTTACAGTGATGAAGGACCGTTGTGTCTCTTGTCTTAGTTGGCCGTTTCGTGCCATAATGTGGATGAGAACAGTAGAAGAATAAATATTGTATGGACCTGTGGACCAATCCACCTCTCCACAACACAACTGATGGGCTCAGACACATTTTGAAGGCAAGAAATCCCTCAAGTTAATTATCCACAAGGTAAACCTGTCAACTGAAGATTATTCCAGGGAACGTCCTCATGAAGCTAATTGAGAAAATGCCAAGAGCAAAAGGGGGCAACTGAAGAATCTAGAATATAAAACTTGTTTGGTTTGCTTAACATTTTTTTTCTTTCCTACATACCATAAGATTTTCTTCCTCTTCTTCTTCTTTCATGATTTTCATGTCTTCAGTTTGGATTTACAATGTAGAGAACAATAAAAAAAAAGCCCTGGAATGAAATCTTGTGCCCGTACTTTTGACTGGTGCTCTATACAATTTAAAATTTGAATACATTAAAGTTTATTGTACCACAAATTAGCACCAGGAGAAAGTTCAACTAGTCTCATTAGAAACCTCATACAGCTATGTTATCAATAAGAAAAACCATGGAATGAAGTAATGTGTCCTGACCTGTAACTGGCGCTGTATATATTTTTATTTTTACTTTTTATACCACTCATCGGAAATGAAACTTGCTTGTAACATTTAGGGTAAACTAATCTCCTCTATAGTGTTTGGGGAGGCATATTTAATAAATATAATCTATGCTTTTTTTACTGATTTCTTACCTATATTCATAAATTAATTTCACGTAAAAAATATCACAAAAGTTAATTTTAATTGCAATCCCTTTTTATCACTGTAAAGTACTTCCAAATACTGTACATAAGTGTGTAAGCCTGTGTCCTGATAGCAGATGATTAGTTCTTGTTATATACAGTATGGACACACAGGATATTTGGGCAGACTGCATTAAGATCCTAATGGACCCTGGGTTTCACCAAACCTAATCATGTGACGGCTCCTTTGTGATGTACCTCGTGATCAGCTTTGATAATGACATACAATAGTAATACAACAACTGATGTCTGGGTTTTTCTGTTACTACCTGAATCAGTTCTACCCAAATCAAAGGTGTTCTAAATGCCCTGAAAAGTTGTGTATACCGCTCTGAGGTCTCCTAGGATGCATTATTTTCTCTTTCTATTTTTTCTTATTTTTTAATCAATATTTTCTATCTTTCTCAATCATAAACATTGTGTAATTTTTTTTAAACTTTTTATGGACAAATACAGGGTCACATTTATGCAAAGACTTGATATTTCCAGTGTTGAAGCTTCTTTTTCAAGACTTCTGCATTTCGCCTGGAATGCTGGATATCAGCTTCTGGACCAAATCCTGACTGATGACGACCCCTTCATGTCTAATCTCTGCTTGGAGTTTATCACAATTTCTGTGTTTTTGTTTGTCCACCCGCTTGTTGAGGATAGAAAGATTGACGACAGAAAAAGACCACCTGGTCCATCTAGTCTGCTCTTCTATTATTTCTTTTTTACCTTAGGATATATGTGTGTTTATCCAAGGCAGGTTTAAATTCACTTACTGTAGAGGAGATCAATTGCAATTAGCAGCAAAGTCATTCCTTGCCATCTAAATGAACTTGAGCGCTACCATAAGTCCTTTGTCACAGTAAAGTATCCTAAGACCATTTATGTGTGGGGTTACTTCTCATCCCAGGGAGTGGGCTCACTGCCAGCAATAAAGAACCTCCAAGAGCAACTTCTACCAAGTATTCAGGATCAATTTGGTGATGAAAAATGTACTTTTTTTTCCAGCATGATGATCCACCATGTGAATAGGCAAAAGTGAGAACTAAGGGGGTCAATTATTAAGACTGGCATTTTAGACGCCGGTCTTAATAAGCCCCTGTGCTGGCAGTGAATCAGTCAAAGTTATCTACTTAACTTTGGCAAATCCAGGACCGGTCTAAATATAAGCCAGCTTCCTTGCTGACTTAACTTTACACTATTTTGTACAGCTTAAACAGGCCTAGAAAATGATGCACGAGAAACTGACATCCAGCATGCCAGGGTAAACTGCAGAAGTCATGAGAATGAAGGTTCAACACTGGAAATATTGAGCCTTTGCCTAAGCTGGATGTATTTGTCAAAGTTTAAAAAAAAACCTTATGAAATGCTTAGAACTGTCCTTCAGTCCATAGAGACATCTGACAAACAGATCCCAAAACACCGAATCAGCAAAGTTTATGAAAAAAACACGAATTTGTTTAAGGCTTATATTCATTTACATTTGGCCCACCTCACCGGTCTGGTTGGAGATCTCTCCTTCTGCACAGGGGACACAGTAGTAGCAGCATTTCTGTTTTCCTTCCATTAGGACTTTCCTGTATCCGGGAAGACAACTCTCACTACAGGTGGAGCGCGGCGTCTGGAATAGACATGCATTTCATGGTTGTCTTTTGACTCTTAAAGGAGAATACATAAATTTAAGCAGGTGCCCAACATCTGCCTATGCTTCTGAAAGGATCATAGCTACCTGCTGCTTGCTGGCTCTGGTCCTGCACACGTGCTACCAAATTTTGATCTTCCAGTCTGGGACTTGTTCACTTCCTCCCCGTCATGGACATAATGGAATCCTGATCCTCTGCAGCCAACCACAGGCTTCAGCGATTACGTGTCTCTTGTGGACACACTGGAGCCATTGTGCTGGACTGGGGTGACGGGCAGCAGGTAAGAATGATTGTTTTATTAGCAGTGCCAGGCTGTGGGCAACTGGTAAAACTTATGTATTCCTATACAAGCCCTGTAAGGTTTTGACATTTTGCTAAATTTATATCTAAATAGCTATTATGCTTTAATGAACCTTTGATGAATTAAAAGGGTTATCCAGGACTATTAAATGCCCCCCAGATGCCCAGGCCCCTCATACTGAATATACTTACCTCGATCCTTGCACTACTCCTTGTCCCCCCACCGCTTCTGAAACATCTGGTGTCGGGGGTGAAGCAGCCAATGGCAGGTGGTAATGAGGATGAGCATCCACGCACGGAGAGAAGCTGCAGCTGCGGTGCAGGGAGCAAGGAGCCAGGTAACTATATTCATTGTGAGGGACCTAGGGGTGTGGGGGGCATTTAATAGTCTTGGATAACCCCTTTAAGAGTGCTATTATAATCTACAGGCCTGTTATGGATGAATCCCTTGAACCACCAGATGTTAAAGTGAATTTAGTGTTGAGCAACATCATCACTGAGTGAAGCAACATCTTATACTGGAGAAACTAGGTTAAGCAAGCAGGAGATGACACTGTGTAGTTCCTCTAACCTCTATCTCCTCGACAGTTTTAGATCTGCGCAATTACTCTTTTATGCTTCATATTAATGATAATGGTTGCTGTTTTATCAACTGAACACCGGTTTATTATTGCACATTGTCTGAGTGCTGGTGCTGCTGCTCAAAGCTAAAATCTTTATCAGGTAATGGGCCCAGACACAGACTCAGACATGGTACACACTTTGTGACAAAACAGACACAAGGGATCTTCTAGAACTTCTTATCTTCCCAATACAAGTGAGAAACACAGGTTATATGTATAAAGGAGGGAAGAAAAACTCCATCAGATCAGAGCCTAAAGGAAACCTGTCACCATAAAGATGCAGTATAATCTGCAGGCCGCACTGTATACAGTAGAGCAGGAGGAGCTGAGCAGATTGATATAAAGTTTTATGGGATAGGATTCTACGAACCGTATATTTTGCAATTACAAAATTCCAATTTCTGCTCTTCCTGAACTCAATAGCCAAGTGGGTAGACCTAGCAGTGATTGACAGGCTTCCCTATGTAAATGCAATCCTGGAGGTGTTACACAACTGAGCTCAGTCGGTGGGGATACACAGCCATGTTGTACCCATATTGCTAAGCAGTTTACTTGACTCGTACAGTGCTCTGCTGAGGACAAGCACAGAAGCAGAGCCAATGCTAGAATGTGTAAAGACCAGGCTAGTAGATGAGCAGATGAAGACCTAATTCCAAGAGTTGAACTTGTTCAGGCCTCCAAATAAAGTGACAGTGGGCTAGATCTTAAAGCTAAAGATTCAAGATCTCACATTAAGGAACTTAGAGCATGCTTTAGATGTAAGATACAGGGACACTTACAGAAAGACTATAACATGGAAAAGAAGGCAACAGAAAGGCACTAAACAAAAAGTCAGAGGTACAATTCCTGATTCTTGTGCAGATAATTGGAATGGCACTTGTAAAGTGACAAATAATCAGGTTGGCGCATTGACTCATCATAGTAGCTTATTTGCAGATCTTGAATTAAATGGGTTCTTTGGCTTCAGGAGGAAATGGGACAAGCCTTGAGATGAGCCTGGAATAACAAGCTGATAAGTACATACCTGACAGATCCAGTTCCAGACATCAAATCCACAACACATGACTGCTACAACTAGTGACTGGCCTCAATGGTGTACATTGAAGACGCCTGTGATTGGCTGCAGTGGTCACATGTTTTTAATGTGACATTACAGATATATAGTGACTTTTATAGACGACTATAAAAGATACATACCTAAATACGAAAACTATATAACAATGACAAAGTAACATATTTCAGAAGAAGCCCCCAATTCTAGGAAGTGATAATGGAGGTTAATTCACAGGACGCCAAATAAATAACAATACTAAAAAAGGGATAAAGCATTGAAAAATGTTATCCTACACACCAGAGCAAATTGGGTGGCTGAAGGAAAGATCAACGGGCACTATGGTGGAATATGTTAAGCCCTTCAGTCCTGAATTCTGGCTTTAATAAGTCGCAAAAAGGGTATATACAACTTTTTTCGGTTATTGCCTCAAAAGTTTGAGACATTTTCCACCTTTGCTCCACTTACTCCAATTTGAAAAAGTGGGTGGAAACGTGGGCATGGTTTAGCCTGCTTTAACTACAATTTAAGCAGGATTTATCAACTGCAATTTTATTACACCAGTAAAGGTAAAGTAAATATCAAGGCAGACCTGTCAGACTAAAATATGTAATACCAACTTAAAAAAAAAAAAAAATACGACTAGAGATGAAATTGAAATTCCTTTTTGGTTTGATTCTAACAAATCAGCCAGAAGATTCGATTTGGGTGCAAATAAATTTTACTTGGATCATAGGTGCTCAGATTGCCCTGCAAAGTTGTGGATGACAATCTGAGGTCTCTTGGGATTGTATACAACTCCTTTCAAGTTCTTTAATGCAAAAACAGCATTAGTATTGTCGGAGTGACAGTGATATATAGGACTATGGGTAAATAGATGGTAACTGGTGGTATTAAACAGTCTGTCTCATAACACACTACACGGTCTGATTTGTTATGCTTTTTAAAATCAAGGATCCTCCCTTATTGGGGAAAGATGCATTCTGGTGTTTATACACACACATGGTAAAATCTGAGGAGGAATGGCTTGTTCTGAACAAGTGGTCCAAAAACTATGCCTTAATAGGAACATCTTCTTTTCATGTTTATACACACATGGTAGTACTAAATAAAGCAATAGTTGCTCTGAACAAGCAGTTGAAAAAGTATCCATTAAAAAGGGCAAATGCTTGTCATATTTATATATGCATAGTAGTATCAGAAAAAGAATAGGCTTGTTCTGAACAAGGTGTCCAAATATTCACCTTTTTTGTGGAAGCAGCAGCAATACAGAATGAACTCTAACAGACAAGGTAGGATATGTGCAGCTAATATGGGCATTAATAGTGGCAGCAGTAGCAGCAGGAGTAGTAGCACAGTAAGTAAGCTGATGGAAAAGGCTGTAGATGTGTGTCTATGCAGGGATAGTAGTAATGGCAGCAGCAGCAGCATCAATACAGTATGGAATTTAATGAACAGGCGGACATTGACAATGCCTCTGTCAGCTGTGGCAGATCTATTTATTGGAATCAGCTGGAGGTTTGATCCTTACAGATCAATGCCTGATTCCTTTTCACAAAGGTAATGATTTCTACACTTATGGAGGACAATTTTTTCTGCTTAATGTAATGCCACCACTGAATACCATCTCTGACAGTACACCAGATGCTGGAGAAGACAGTATAGCGATAGCAAACTTGGCCAGTTCCAGCCACTCTTCCAATCTGCCCCATCAGTCCATCAGGTCAAGGAACAAGGCATCTGCTGGAGAAAAGGCCAAATAAGACTTATTGTGTTTTTTTAGGTGGTGTCTATCCATTTACTGATTGGAACTTCATTTGAAAAATCTGCTCCATAAAGTCCCATAAGCATGGTGGGAAGATGGAGAGGTGCCCCCTGGTCAATACATGCCGATAGGCATCTGCATGACAAAAGCTGTGACAAGCTGGGTCCAGCAATTTTTCCCCCTTTTCAGTATTATTAAACATTCCTTCATATTGCTTTTATAGTTATTGTGTAAAAGCATGGCTATCCAGTAGTCTTCACTTTGCTCGATGCTAACAATATGCTTGTCAACACATAAGCAACCAAGTCTGGAGCTTTCTTTGCTTGTCAGTGTGCCTGAGATTGCAGTTCTTTCAGACCCTGCCCCACAGTGCTGATTGGTCTTGCTCAGTGTCGTGTGGTCATCATCAGTATCATTGTGTTTGCTACAATTAGTGTCAGCCTTGTCCACTAACTGTGCCTGGGAAAACTCCATTTCAAGTCCCAGCAACTCGTCCTCCTCCAGGTATGACTCCTCATCTTCATCCTTCTCTACTTCCTCTTCCATTGTACTTCATCTGTGTGGATCCCAAACAGCCGCAGGATGTGAGCAAGATGTGAAAGCTGTTCTTCTATCCCTTCTTTCCCTGTTATATCAGCATCCAAGGGATTTAAATGATGCCGTACATATACTGTACATATACTGTATGTAGATGTTCCAGCATATGCAAGGTGGATTACAATGAGAAGGAATGTCGTGTAAAGTGGTGTAAGGCCAGATCATTCGGTCACTGCAAGTCCAGGAGGTTGATCTAAGCCACGTAAGAATGACTGCAATGTTCATAAACTCTCCTGGACATTTTTCAAATATATTGTTGCATTACATTTATCACATGCACCATGCAGGGAGTGTTTGTTATTTCCCCCAAATGCAGTACAACCACAGTGTTCTTGGCGTTGTTACACTTTTCTCAGTTAGAGTTGGCAGGAAAACATCCAGCAGAATATTTGCCCCTTGATGCACATTAGCAACATATCCTCTATGTGACATCTCTCGCATATATCAAATATGGTCATGTGAATGGGGTAGGGATGATTTTTTTGATAAATATATTTTTTCCCATGTGGCACTGCCATAGCTACCACTGCCCCTATTGCCACCACCATGGCTACAGGTGTCACAACTACTACTACCACCAACAACACAGCAAGCAATGTGATCACTCACTTCCCCAAGAACCACCTCCATATTGCAGTCCAAATGACTGTTCTCACATAACTCATCAACAGGAAAAGTATCTTTATTATTTCCCATAACACATGGAGTGTTGTCTTTTCTTGGGAAAAAGAAGGCACCCCGCTAGTCGGGGGCAGTGAAGACAGTCAGTGGCAATGAAAGGTTTCTTTGGGGCTGCAAAGAGGAGAAGCATGAGGAATTCTGTCACCCCTGGCTGCATGTCACTGTGTCAGACTCAGAAGTAACATCATCATCATCTTGCTGTGAGAGGAGGAGTGAGCCATCCAGTCCACAATCTCACCTGTCGTTCATGCAAAAATCAGTCAGTGTTACATCCGTAAGGATGTCCATGAAGCATCCATATTTGGTCCTTGTGTCCATTTTTTGCCCTTCGTATGCCATCTGTATTCTACGGACAATGCTCAGTTGAAAGCTAATTTCCAGATAATTTCGTATTAGTGGCCATCTAGCATACAGTCTTCTAGCCATCTTCTCCCCCAAAACAGCTGCCCCTTCCCCAATGAGGTGCAGCCCATCCCTACGATAGAGTCTGTAGCCGACAGAGAAGTCGGCCCAGTTCTCCAGGAACCCAAACCCCTCCTTCCTACACCAGTTCTTGAGCCACTAGTTTACCTCCCTAATCTCCCACTGCCTTTTTTGTTTGGCTCGTGGTACAGACAGTATTTCGGAAAACACTACCTTTGAGGTCCTTGCCCTAAGCTTATGCCCTAGATCCCTAAAATCATTTTTAAGGGCGCTCCACCTACCTCTAACTTTATTATTGGTTCTGATATGGACCATGACTGCTGGATCTTCTTCAGCCCCTCCCAGTAATCTGTCAACCCGATCTGCAATGTGTCGAACTCGAGCGCCAGGAAGACAGCACACTGGTCGACGATCCCAGTCTTTGTGACAGATCGCTCTCTCTGTACCCCTAATAATTGAGTCGCCCACTACCAGCACCTGTCTGGCCTGCCCTGCTCTCCTGCTTACTGAAGCTGACATCCCCATGACTGGCAGAGGAAGTGTCCGGCTGCAGCAGTGCTCTCCCTGAAGTAACATCCCCCTCATCTGCCAAACTTGCAAACTTGTTGGGGTGTGTCAGATCAGGGCTAGCCTCCCTGGAACATTTCTCTCTACCCTGCTTTCTAACTGTTACCCAGCTAGCTACCTCACTTTCCTTAGCCTCCTCACTACCACCCTCCCCCACATGTACCACAGTGAGCAGCAAACTCTTTTCCCAATTGTCAGCGCTTCTCAGTGTATAAATCCGCCCGGTTAGATACACGACGTGCAATTCCAAACAGGCAATTTGCTCACATTTTAAACAAAGATATGCACCCTTAGATGGCTGTTCCAGGACTGCATACATCAGACAAGAGTTCCCCTGACTGCGCTGTCAATAATGGAAGACATACTAATGGGGATTACACAAACAAAGAGAAAAAAATACCAAACAGTTATATGAAACCGACTTACTGTAGTCCCCTCTTAAAGTCCCTGAATCTGAAGTCACATAATCTAAAATCACACACTTAATTCAAACACGCGAACGCTCACAAACTCGCGTTGTTTCTCTGCTTCTATAACTACAACTCTCAAACCAGTCTGCTTTTTTTCTCTGGATTCAATGGAAGGAATCAGTCATGACCTCCAATGGAAGTCAATGGTCACGGATCCATTTTCTCTGACACAATAGAAAATGGATCCATCTCCCATTGACTTTCAATGGAGTTAATGACGGATCCATCTTGGCTATGTTAAAGATAATACAACCGGACCCTTTCATAACGGATGCAGATGGTTCTATTATCAGTAACGGAAGCGTTTTTGCTGAACCCTGCCGGATCCAGCAAAAACGCTGGTGTGAAAGTAGTCTAATCAATCTTTATCCTCTTTAAATCCCTTCACTGGCATCACATTCCCCTCATTCTTTCATAATAAATACTTATATTTACTTGATTTTGCTTATGTTCTATGCTTGTTATGAGGAATAATCTGTTTTGGTTGTTCAGTTCACCCTTTTCTCATAATTTAATCATGTATTACCTCAGTGTCCCCCACTGTCGAATGATCTGGTCTGCAAACAGCCACAGTTAATATGGTGGTGGCCACATGATGCATCATCTTCTGAACTTTCGCTGATGCATGGATACATTAGATTCTGATAAATCATGCAGATTCTTCACATGTGCTTAATGCTTTCAGTGCAAGATCTGCAAACAATGTGTCAAGGGCAGCAATCACATGGGTAAATCATGTTACCACCACCATCCTCATTGCCAAAGTCATGGCAGCCACCACACATTGGACACATTTTCTTGAATGACACTGACCTGCACATAGGCCACGTGACCAATGAAAGTGTAGTCACTGGACTAGGAAAAGGCTGCAATGCTCACTGGAGTGCCACAGCCTCTTCATACAACTGGTAGCCAGGAATCAACCCCCCTCACCAATCACCATAATGATAACCTATCCTGATCATAGGTCATGAATATTGTACTCCCAGTAAACCTCTTTAGGTTCATGCTACAACCCTAATTATAAGGTTCTTTTAAGTTTGCTTTTGAGTCATATCCATAAGGCCCCATTTATCCCATTGAGGCAAAAAGTGCTTGTTTGGCCTGTGTTGGGGTGTTCTGGTATACATTG
Organism: Rhinella marina; assembly: GCA_900303285.1. Classification (NCBI taxonomy): domain Eukaryota; kingdom Metazoa; phylum Chordata; class Amphibia; order Anura; family Bufonidae; genus Rhinella; species Rhinella marina. The sequence goes on along the minus strand of ONZH01015670.1, from coordinate 43,224 downwards.
CTATGTCTATTTTTACTGTACAGTACAACTGGATTAAATGAAGATATATTTCACAGTGTATAGTCAGTCACTAAATTCACCTGGAGAAATTGTGGATTCCAAATAATTGAGCTCTCATTTATAGAAAACTGATGACGACCGTTGTCTTTATGGAAGTATCCAGCTGTATGTTCCTTCACAGTACGGTTACCATATACATAATGGTTTACCAGATGAAACCTTGCTGGAAAGTTTCCCTTTTCATCAAGGTGAATGGAATCTCCACCAGAAGTTGTAAAATGAACTCTTCGTATATACTGGTTCAGCTAAAGGCAAGGGAAATAAGTTTGTCTGACACATTAATTTCTGCTGCTTATTAGGGTAATCATATTCCTTAGAATCTCTAAAAATGTCTCAACAATGTATCCCTTAAGTTTTCCTTTGCAGCTTTTGTCTGTTTCCTTGTATTCCTATAACTTTACATTGGCCAAGCCACGAGGATGAAAGAACTACATGTAGTGATCACAAACAGGATTGTGTGGAGGCACAGAAGGGTACAAAAAATGTCTGCTCCACTGAAAGTTCCCAAGTGCATTGTGGCCTCCATAATTCTTAAATGGAAGACGTTTGGAACAATCAGGACTCTTCTTAGAGTTGGCTGTCCCATTAGTAATATGGGGTGAAGGGCCTTGGAAAGGGATATGACCAACCCAATGGTCATTCTGGTTGAGCGCCAAAGATCTTATGTGCAGATGATAAAAACTTCCAAAAGATCAACATTACTGCAGCTCTCCACCAATCTGGGCTTTTATGGCCAGAACAAAGCAAAAAATACATGAACGTTTGCAAATAAGCACCTAAATAACTTTCAGACTGTGAGAAACAGAATTCTCTGATCTAATGGAACCAGAATTGAAGAACTTTTTGGCTCCAATTTTAAACTTTATGTCCTGAGTAAACCAGACACTGCTCACCCCCTATGTAATATCATCCCTATAGTGAGGCATGGTGGTGGCAGCATTATGGTGTGTGGTTATTTTTCAGTGGCTGGGAAAGGGAGACTGGTCAGAGTTGAGGGAAATCTGAAAACAGAGAAGTACAGGTATACTCTTAATTAGAGATGAGTGAATCTTGAAAAATTCACTTCGCCGAATGTTCATTGAATTTTTTAAAAGATTTGATCTTAAAACAAATCCATTCGGTCGAAGCTGCGTACAAATCATTCGTTATTCTGGTCGTTTTCTGCGAACATTTGTGGACTAATAATGAACATAGCGTTGTTAAAGGTACACTTCTTAATTGTCCTTTGCCACTGCTGGCCTGTGCCACCTTCTCCTTCTTTTTTTAGAGCTCGAGGTCTGGCTGGAAGTGGAACCCTTTTGCTTCTCCATGCCAGACATTTTGACTTGACTGTGGCCCTGCAGGTCTTTGTCTCTCTCCCTGTCTCTCTCCTTGCCTGATTAATATTACTTGCCCTGCACTGGCCCTGATATGTTTATTATTATGGATGCCAAGAACAACACCACGATTTCAATATAACTGTTTTGTGTCTTTCATAACTTCACCGTGCTTCTGCTCGTCTCAACAGTCACAGCACAACTGATGTGTCGCTGGCTTACCAAGCCTATGGGCCAATCAGAGCAGACCCTTCCCACTAGGTCAGGTAACCGGGTTCTTCCCGGGCTTTTTGATGCTCTCACCGCAAACATTTCTGCACAAATAACGAACATACAGTAAAAGTTTGCTAATTAACTGAATTAGTACACATCAGCATATAAATTAACTGATACGTAGCATTAGTATACAATTTATTGGACAAGTACGTAGCGTTTGCGTAGAAAGGTTTAAGAACATTTAAGATTTGAACTAAGCGAATCTGAAAAGATCCGGATTTTCCTCGGAGTAGAAAATTGCAAAGATTAGTTTCGAATCTACAAAGCGGCAAATAGATTCAGTCCTCTCTACTCTTAATGAAAAATTACAGAGTGCTCTGGACCACAGACTCGGTTGAAGGTTCCACTTCCTAAAAGAAAATGGCCCTAAGCACACAGCCAATTCAATACAGGAGTGGCTTAGGGATAACTCTGTGAATGTCTTTGAGTGGTGCAGCCACAAACCTGACACCAATTAAACATCTCTGGAGAGATGCTTCTCTGGGTCTCTGGGACACATATCCAGAAAACTCTTTATCATTAGGAAAACCAAAAAAATATATCGTATGCCAGGCGAAAATACTCTTAGTTTCTAGGAAGAGTATATGCAAATTTGCATATATTAAATCAGCTGTCATGAGACAAGATTAGGATTATTTTCTGTTTAGGAAGAAAAGCTAGTTTAAATATCTTTCTTAGAAAGCCAAAGGTATGCAAATTTGTTTGCCTGACAAAAAAAGAAAAGAGAGGATATTCTCATGCCAGAACAATTTAGATATGAGAATGTGCATACATTTTTCCTAGAAACCAAGAGTAGTGTAACATGGTCTACAATACTTAAAATGCATATTTTTTGTCTCCCTACTGTTAAAGAGCACCCAAAGAGTACCTCACAAGTCCAGTCAACCAAGCAAAGCAAATTTTTATCTTGATACATTCTAGTTCTCTTGTCATCCTAGAAAGAGCACTAGCTTGATGTTTGATTGAGGGAAGAATAAGGTTGGCGGGATGTTCTTGTTTTCTCATCTAAATTTCATTTGAGTGTTATTTTGGAGGTCTCTCTGGGTCATCTTCAAACAATTCCAAAATGGAATTGCTCATTTGTAATGGGGTTGTCTCTCTTTGATTTGCCTGAAACAAATCGCAAAAAAATTGGCTTCATGTGAATCCAAACTTTTTTTTAGAAATTTGGAGCAAATTCCTAATCGATTTGCTCATGCTTTGTCTGAATACTAATTCAGACTAAGAGACTAATTCTTAGTATTTCCTTACCTGGTGGCATTTGCTGGGGACCGGCTCCTTTGCAGTCCTGATGCCTATTCAGGTCCCGGGTGTCCCTGCAGTCAATCACTGGCTGCAGCAGTCATTTGTCATCTATACTACACGTCAAAACAGATGTTGATGATGAAACACCTAGGACCTTAAGAGCCATCTGGGCAACAATGGACCAGGTAAGTATAATGACCACGGCGGGTCTGGCCATTCTCTGGGGTCTGATAAAAGCAGCATAAAGGTGGGCAACCACCTCAAGGAAATTCATAGACTGATATAGGATTGCCCAATTATTTCTATTATCAACATTTTCTTGGATCCTTCATGTTCTTTCAATATTTCTTTCCTTCTCAAATTTCAGACAAAAGTGGGAAGGGCACAATCCCTAGAGGCTGCAAATCAAACAAGTGAGTTTCTCTATATAGATAAAAAAAACATCCCATGTCCCTGATCCATATGGTACCATATAATAAATTAGAAAATCTGCTAATTTCTTTCTTCCAGGACAATATCAAAATCAACTTCACTTAAACAGTTTGATCAGCTTTCTGATACTGATGACCTACCCCAAGGATAGGATATTAATATCAGAAAAGCAGGAATGTACAAATGTAGAGCAACAAGGGTGCAAATATCTGCAACTCCAATGTGTTACAGATGTGAGGTCTCATCATCTTCGGCTTCTTTCAAAGCCTGAGAAAATTTTAGTAAATGATAGTCCCTTACTCTAGTGATGAGGAGGGTTGCAGAAGACTTATCTTTCGGATGATAAAATGTTTTGGATCTTTTGGATGATAAAATGTTTGAAATGTCTGATAAATCTTACCTTCCATAAGTCATTTTGGATGGTACATAATTTGGAAAGCTCTTGTCTTTTATGTGAGTAGATCAGATGATGTAAGGCATAAGCCACAATATACACTGCAGAGTACACACTGAATGTGTAACGGAAATTCTCCACATCATACAGGGAGCGATCCACATTACCTAGAACATCTCTTTCATTACATTGTCTATAGTAAATATAACGTCCAAAGCTGCAAGAAAAATAATATTCCCATATTTGAAACAATGGCTCAACGTCAGGATATTTTAGAGGACCGGCTGTGAGTAAATATTCCTGTAATCCTGGAATTCTTCCTTTTTGAAGAGTGAGCTGCAAAGATCCTTGTAATGTGGTTAATTCTTCAAGAAAAATAAGTGAGAGTAGGATTATAACTCTCCTAGGATTGAGGGTATCCGATAATAATGCGTCCAATGACGGTAAGCCATATGAGCTACCGATAAATATAATCACATTGCAGTGGATCTTCTGTATTTGATATAACACCTTCCTGTAGGCCATAGAATGCATGAAATGAGAAAAATCTCCAACAGATTCTCTGTAAGCTATGCAGACCCCGCTCTGTGTTATTACATTGTAGAGCTCCATGCTGGATCTTTGGCTGTTCTCATCATCTGATGTCAAAATCCCCACCCAGCTCCAGCCAAAATGCTTCAGTAGGAGGACAATGGCTTCATGCAGAATAGACACATCAGGAACTGTGCGATAGAAATAGGGGAACTGGAGCTTATTGTTAAATGAAGGATCCATCGCTCCATAGCTGATCTGTATGGACAGAACAAAAAGAGGTAGTCTATTAATAGAAAAATCAAAGAAATCTAAGAATTATGTGTTATCAAACTAAGTATTCCCCTTTATAACATTAATTTCTTGGTTTCATTCTAATGATTCGATCAAAAGATTCTATTTGGGTCTGAATGAATTCTACCTGAATACAAAATGTTTGAATTGGATTGAAAATTGGTAAATGGCACTATAAGATCTCATATTTGTTGTCTCTTGTCCTTCTTTGTTTTATTTTTTTTCAAATTGTTGCACTCTCTCTATCCCTCTTATTTAAGCTCTTTAACACATTGACAGCAATGGCAAACAATGTCATAGTTATCCTGACATATATAGCTATGGGTAAATGCATGGTTGATGGTTTAATAAACAGTGTGTTTAAAAACAAACTGTACTATCAAATTCATTATGATTTTTAAATTAAAAACATTCCAAAATGTGTCCTTAATCTGGGACAGATGGTGTTTAAACATATACAGTGTTAGTCGGGAAGAAAAAAAAACAAAGCAAAGCAAAAAACAGTGACCTGTTATGAACAAGCTGTCCAAAAATGATGCCTTAATGGAGATTGACCCCTGCCACTATTTATACAAATACAAATGTTAAAGTTGTTGTCTTGTCACAGACAATGGGGGCATATCGCTAGGATATGCCCCCATTGTCTTATAGGTGCAGATCCCACCGCTGGGACCCGCACATATATCGGGAACGGAGCCCCAAAAGAGGTGAAGAGCACATTGAGCATGCGCAGCCACCCTTCATTCATTATCAATAGGGCCAGAGAAAATAGCTGAGCTATGGCTTGGCTATTTCCATCAAGCCCATAGAAGTGAATGGGAGCAGTGGCCGGTCATGAGTGCTGTGCCCCCATTCACTTTTATGGGGAGAGTGCTTGGTGGCCGGACCGGGGTCCTTCAGCTACCACCTTCTGGGGCCCCATTTCTGATATAGATGCAGGTCCCAGCTATGGGACCTGTACCTATAAATTAATGGGGGCATATCCTACTAATATGTTCCTATTGTCTGTGAAGAGACAACACCTTTAAGCTCAGAAGAAAGAGTGGCTTGCTCTAAACAAGCATGAAAAATGATTCCTTTTCTAGGAGCAGCAGTAGTACAGTGTGGGTGTGGAAGGTGTTTGCTATGTAAGTGTGTAGGGCAATTAATGACAGCATTAGTATTGTTAGCAGTCAAAGCAGAGCATGGAACACACAAAGCAGCAGGTATGCAGTTGTGTAGGGGAAGTAGTCGCAAGTCAGTAGTTGTGTGGCAGTAGCAGCACCACCAGAGGCATCAGAAGTCACTGGAGTTTATACAAGACAGAACGCAGATAGCATACTAGGCCAGTTCCGGCCAATGTTCCAATCTGCCTGGCCTGAAGTCCATGAGGTCAGGGAATAGTCCAGGTAGGATTGAAAATTGCTTAGGCGGTACGTCTCTTTTGGCTGGTTTCATCAGCTTGGATCAACATATGACAAAAACTGCTCCTTCATTTTCATAATACTGAATTGGCTTCTGCGGCTATTGCTTGTTGCCATCAAAGAGATGGAGGGAGGTGGGTGACTTGGTGAGGGGCAGAGGTGGACATGCTTATGATTCATTTTGAATTTACCCCAAGTGACGCTTTGCCACAGCTACCAGTGCCCCTAATGCCACCACCATGTGTACAAGTGTCACTTCCACTTCCACCATCTACACAATTATGCATCGGGTACCACACCTCCACCTGAACCTTCTCCTTGAGGCAGTCCAAACACTGACACTTCTCACACAAATCCCTAACAGGAAGAGTAGCTCCATGTCTTCCATAGCACATGGAGTGTTCTTACCTCTTCTACAAACACATTACACAATGGTATTGACAATTTATAAGCTAGTATACTGACGGAGAAAACTGCATTGAATTAAAGTGATATATTTATGTAGACACATGTGTTGAATTAAAATGGTATACTGATGGAGAAAAATGTGTTACATTAATCTGGTACTTTATATAATACATACTGTGTAGAATGCATGGAATTAAACTGCAATGCAGCACAATATGTTGAATTAAACTGGTATACTAACACACCGTATTGCGTTGAACCATACATTTGTTATGATTAGTGGGTGTAAAACCAATGTGTCAACTAAGCGGTTGACAAGATAACGCTGTTAGGATTAGCTCATAGTAATTCACTCTTTAACCTCTATACAAGGATATGGATTTTGCTGATTGGGAGACACCAGGCTGCCATCATTGGGAAAAGTCCTAGTGTGGTTGACAGGTTATCCACTGAGATCTGAGACGGTATAGGAGATAACTATTAGATCAGTGGGGGTCCTACTGCTAGTAACCCCATCGATCACAAGAACATGGGTCCCTTACCTCCTGCAGCCCCCCTGAAATGAATGGACAGGCTGGTCGGACATGAGTGTGATGCACCATTCATATTTAAACCGACTGCTATGGGAATTCCAGAGATTAGACCCATCTAGTAGTTATCCCCTGTTCTGTGGATACTCAACAGCTTCTAATAACCGGAATATCTCTTTAAGGCACCTTTCCTTGTGGGAAACATGCCTGAGCAATAAGGTCTTTTAACTTGCTTAGTCCTTGTAATGTACGGACCTGTCCCTGTTTACTTGTATTGACCCTCAGCTGCCTGATCTGTGCCAGTTTAACAATACTGAGCCTATGCTGCCTGTTCTGACCTTGGACCTGTTACCGTAACTTTAAACAACCAAAATACTCCTTTAAATACCCTAACACTGCCAGCCACTGGATGCTGAGCCAGTGCCATATGGGCACAAGAGGAAGGCCTTGATGACAAGCAGGCCACAGCCTGCACCTGGGAACAGCGGAGAAAACAGTGAAAGTATGCTCCTGACCATGGAATGGGTTTTTGCTCTAAATTTATTGTCAGCTGCGATCCCTTATGCAGACCGGGCTTTCCCAATCATACCCATTCAGCGGATTTTACCACAGGTGGACTTCAATCAAGGTGTAGAAACATCTCAAAGAGGATCCAGAGAAATGTCAAGTGTCATAGCAAAAGGTCTGGATAATTATATTTCTTAGTTTTAGCTTTTTCTGTTTAATAAATTTGCAAACATTTTTAAAATTCTCTTTTTTCTTTGAGTGCAGATTGATGGGGGGAAAAGTTTGCAACATAACAAAATTTGAAATAAGTGAAAAGGACCTGAAGACTTTCCGAACGCATTGTAGATAAAAGATACATATTTTATAACCTCTAATTATAATGATGTGCTGTAAGATGTGTATAATCTCAGTAATATACTGTAGTCACAATAAAATGTGCAAGTTTTACCTGAGGATATCCATAGATCCCGGACATCTCAGCTATGGACAGACTGGAGGAGGACGTCAAGTGTCCGATAAAAGCCACCACTTTGTTCTTCTCATCACAGCTGTAGTTGGGGACGGCTTCTTCTCGTCCTGACAGTATACTCAGTACACTCTGTACAGCTTTATTCTCTAACAAACCGGAGTCATAGATCTTGTATCCCAGAGTGATATTAGGTAAGAGGTCAGATCTTCTGTTTATTTCTTCTATGGCGAATATGAAGACCAGGAGATGTCTCACTAACTGAAGAGATGGTCTACAAGATGTATAAAAATTATTACAGGAGTACATTCACCATATATCTGTATACAAAAGTCATGGGTAATATTTTATCTGTTTCCATAGGTTGGAGATAATTGAATAGACTAACGGCCCCTTAGAGATGACACAAGTCGGCACGTTGATATCATTGTGTCATCTTCATCATGCCGTTGGAGCCAGTCAAGAATAGACCAGGCCTATGTCAATAGATGAGAGCATTAGAACAGGGAAAGATACATTTTATTTGTACTTTAAGGGCACCAACATGGCACTATGGGCACTATGTGTGGTATTATAATTTTCAGGGAGCAGGACTATTATATTTAGGGGATATATTCATCACTATTATATTACGCATGGAGGTCACACGGAAAAGCAATGTAGTACTTCTACACCCTCACAAAAACAGACCACTTTAGGTTCCTCAGAGTACCAATTTATCACCCCCGCCCTCTTTACTATCTTCTGGTACATCAATATAGTTCATGAATACGTTCTAATACATTCTGCTCCAGCCAATATTCTTTCAGATCATGGGAGCTGGAATCTGGTACCCTGATCAGCAGAAGCATTATTTGTTGCTCATGGGCTCCAGTGCAAATTCTGTAACACTTGCTAAGTAATATTTTTCATAGTGATGAGCGAGCCGGAGCGGCAAGATTCGGGATTCGCACGAATCTTGCCCGCTTCGGCTCGGCATCCCGAGGCAGCGCAGATTCGTGAAGATTTGTGAGTCACTGCCAATTTGAAATGTCCGTTTTTTTCAGCCAATCAGCATCAAAGGGAAGCCTGTGGGAACGCCTGCTGTGATGTAACAGCCCCTATACCTCCCCAGCAGTGATTGGCTGGCAGTGACATGTGACCTAAATTTACATAAGGTAGGGACCTGCAGCATCAGCCTCAGGCCTCATTCACACGTCCGCAAAAATCGTCCGCATCCGATCCACAATTTGCAGACCGGGTGCGGACCAGGTGCGGACCCATTCACAGTCAATGGGGCCGCATCCGCACTTCCATTCTGTGGGTCCGGAAAAAAATAGAACATGTCCTATTCTTGTCCGGATCCACGGACAGGAAAAGGCATTTCTATCATGTGCGTTCCGCAAATTGCGCACTGCACATGGGCCGCTGTCCGTGTTTTGCGGATCCGCAAATTGCGGATCCGCAAAACATGGACAACACCAAACGGACGTCTGAATGAGCCCTTAGGGAGCCTCAGAGGCATCCCTACATGCTGCCCCTGGTGTTTCCTATGCATTTCCAAGGTGTTTCCATCATTTTCTGAGGTTTTCACATGTTGGGGCAAACTTGACTGTGCAGAACCTTTGGCCCCTGCAAAAAGATTCGGGTCTCCCATAGACTTTAATGGGATTCGTGATTCGGCCCGAATCCACGAATCCCGCGGTGGGATTCGGGCCGAATACCGAGTCCCCGAATCTTTTAGGATTCGCTCATCTCTAATTTTTCATGCTAGTGTCATGGTGGATTTTTAGTCTCAGGATCTAGGCCTGCATGCAACCTGTTCATCCCCATAGCTTGGTCAAGACTAATTAGCCAGTATGAGATTCGAAACAGAAGACGATGTAAAGAGAGAAAGAGGCATCATGGCACAGCATTTTTTTCTCTTCTTTTATATCTTTAATTGTGAGTGTGGTACTATGTATGTTTATATATATACACCACAGTCACAAAACCACAAAGTAAAAGTAATCTTAACGAGTATAAATATATGTAAATCTGATCATAACAGCTTATTTGGCGTTGTCTCTATCCACCATGAAGCAGAAAGTAGCGGTGACGCAGTGAAACAGAAGCTGCAGAGAATTGGTGGAGGAAAGTAGGAGTTTTTTTATGCCAATCTTAACCTCTCACAAAAGGATTGGCTGGAAAACCCTCCCATAGGGCTAGTTCACTTGACCGATCTTGAAAAACAGTGAACACCAATGGGTGTTCACTTCAGTACAAAGTTGCATTTTCAGCTTGAGCTTTTTGACACGAACTGCTTCAAGAGAACATGCAGAAAATGAACAAAAAAAAACGCATGGAATCACATGGAGCTGTTTTTTTCTGCTTCCTGTGCATTTTAATAGGTGGTTCAGTGCTGATTCTGCCCCAAGATAGGACATGCTGCTTCTTTTTTCCAAAGCTTCTTTTTCCCCATATACATGTATAAAAAAAAAGTGCTGAATTGAAATGGTTTTAAGATGTTTTTTTGAGGCAGAAACACTGCAAATTGACCCTAAGCTTTTATCATTGCCAGAAGGTGTACAAGTGCATCTCAATAAATTAGAATATCATCAAAAAGTTGTTTATTTCTGTAATTCAATTCAAAAAGTGACCCCAAATATATTATATAGAGTCGTTACAAACAGAGTGAACTTTTTCAAGTGTTTATTTCTGTTCATGTTGATGATTATGGCTTACAGCCAAGGAAAACCCAAAATTCTTTATCTCAGCAAATTAGAATATTATATTAGACCAACTGTATTATTTTTTTTTTTACACAGAAATATTGGCCAAATGAAAAGTCTGTCCAGTAAATGCACTCAATACTTGGTTGGGGCTCCTTTTGCATGAATGACTGCATCAATGTGGCGTGGCATGGAGGTGATCAGCCTGTGGACCTGCAGAGGTGTTATGGAGGAGATCAGCCTGTGGACCTGCAGAGGTGTTATGGAGGAGATCAGCCTGTGGACCCGCAGAGGTGTTATGGAGGGGATCAGCCTGTGGACCTGCAGAGGTGTTATGGAGGCGATCAGCCTGTGGACCTGAGAGGTGTTATGGAAGCCCAGGTTGCTTTGATATCAGCCTTCAGCTCGTCTGCATTGTTGGCTCTGGTGTCTCTCATAGATTCTCTATGGGGTTAAGGTCAGGCCAGTTTGCTGGTCAATCAAGCCCAGTGACACTGTGGTTATTAAACCAGGTAGTGGTACTTTTAGCAGTGTGGACAGGGGCCAAGTCCTGCTAGAAAATAAAAATTCCATCTCCAAAAAGCTTGTCAGCAGAGGGAAGCATGAAGAGCTCTAAAATTTCCCGGTAGACGACTGCACTGACTTTGGTCTTGATAAAACACAGTGGACCTACACCAGCAGATGACATGGCTCCCCAAATCATCACTGATTGCGGAGACTTCACACTAGACCTCAAGCAGCTTGGATTGAGGCCTCTCCACTCTTCCTCCAGACTCTGGGACCTTGATTTCCAAATGAAATGCAAAATTTACTTTCATCTGAGAACAACACTTTTGACCACTGAGAACAGTCCAGTTCTTCTTCTCCTTGGCCCAGGTAAGACGCTTTTGGTGTTGTCTAGTGGTCATGAGTGGCTTGACACATGGAATGTGACACTTGTAGCCCATGTCCTGGATATGTCTGTGTGTGGTGGCTCTTGAAGCACTGACTCCAGCAGCAGTTAATTATTCTAATTTCTGAGATAATGACTTTTGGGTTTTCCTCGGCTGTAAGCCATAATCATCAACATTAATAGAAATTAACACTTGAGAAAGCTCATTCTGTAATGACTCTATATAATATATGTGTTTCACTTTTTGATGTGAATTATGGACAAAAAACAACTAATTGATGATATTCTAATTTATTGAGATGCAATTGTACATGATTCCCAAAATGTATTCTCATAGTCATGTGAGCACATCAAACCTTGTTTCTTGCTTTGTTGATTTGCAGCCAATAAAGTCACTGATGAGTAATTGAATGTCGGAAAACATAACCCACAATTTATTTACATTGTTAGATTTGGGGCTTTTAACTTACCTTGGCGATGGACCATTAAGCCTCATTCACAGGTCAGTGATTTCCATCAGTGATTGTGAGCCAAAACCAGGATTGGAGCCTCCACAGACATAAGGTAGAAGGGAAAGATCTGCACCTGTTCTGTGTTTAGAGCTGCACCTGGATTTGTCTTACAATCCCTGGTGGAAATCACTGACCAAACACTGACATGTGAATGAGGCATTAGAGTTGTGAATGGGGCTTTGGACTAGAAGATAGGTTATCATTGTTACAGAGAAAACTTTGACCATGCTGAATATATTAACCGAGTGTCCTATATACTTAAAGGGTTATTCTGGTTATATCAGGTTATCCCCTATAAGTATTGGAGCGGTGGAGGTCCTACCCATCACTAGAATGGGGGCCCCATACCTTTAGAACATCTCTGCTAGTTGGACGTGTATACAGCTGCTCCATTCATTTCTATGGGAGTTCCAGACATAGCCTAGTACAGTACTCCACTTCCACTAAGTGCCACTACCACCACACTGCCACCATGGCTACAAAATGTCACCACTACCACTAACACCACAGCCCCACATTTCACTCAGCATGTCCTTCTCCTTCATATGAGCCTTCTCCTTATAGCAATTATTAGTAAAGTGAGTAGTGCAGCTTTAAAAACAGCACAGAGATGTATCTACTGGACTGTGGATTATGGCCCCTTTTTCTCACCATTTCTGTAATTGTACGCCATTCACACAGGATCTGGCTCTAATGGGGCACGCACCAAGCCAACCATACCTTATCTGCTGGTGTACAGTGCAGATAGTACACAACATTACAAACAATACATAAGGACAGGCATTCCCTATGTGTCCGGACAAGAGACAGAAGTAGATAAAGGAGCGGGAATACGGGCAGTGATAGAAAAGCAGAAGAAAGTATTTTTTCTTTCAGAATTTAAGGAAACTTGGACACTATTGCCATACTACTCAACACTGAGCAAACCCCCAAATGTTTATTTATTGTTATAATTGATGGAGACTTCTAGGCCCAGATAAAAGCTAAGATTCACAAAGACCTCTTTCTTCCTCTCTATAATCCAGCTCTAGTCAGACGTCCTATCGGCTATGACTAGTGGACAATCACGTCTTTGGTCATCTTTACATTAAGACATCCATTATCTTTTTCTTATGTCATTTATATCACGTCATGTCAGTACATCAGCCTCTGCGGGTTCTTTACTACAATATGCTATTAGTTAAAGGGGTTGTCCGAGTTATGAAAAAAAATATGATGGGCAGCAATATACAACTAAGTTAAGCAAATTTTAGGCAAAAAAAAAAATCTATATTTCCACATTCCCCTGGTTCTCTTCTGGTCTTTGTTTACCTGCAGTAATAACAATTTCTGCCCCTCCCCCTGCCCTGCTCTACAAATGCTGCCCTGACTGACATGTCTGCCTGCTGGAATACTCAGCAGCATGGTGTATGTGTAGGACTAAAAGTCCCAGCTGTACAATGACAGGATCTTCCCCCTACCTTCTTTGTTCTTTGCATCTCCTCCAGATCAGCTCCAGTGTCAGCTCTGTGTCTGTAGAGTGAGGAGAGCAGATCCTGTGTAGCTGCTGTTGTAAAGCCTTCAGTGTGTTCTGGCTGAAGGGGTTAATGTTTTACCTGAAAGAATCCAGGGAGAGAGCAGATAGCAGGAGCGGCAGAGCAGGGGGAGGGGGGGGCGTGGCCAGCACAGTTTTGGCGTACAGGCTCTGTGCATGAATACAAGATTAGCAGGGAGGCAAGCTGACATCATAGGTTATGTGACCCTCATTGAAACCTAAGAAACCAACAGCTTTAGAAGCAGAAAGTGTATGGAAAAGCTGTTGTATTTGACTAGTTAGAAACATGCAAAGGGCAAAAAAATAACTCGGACAACCCCTTTAAGAAAGTCAGAAGAAATACAGGATACTTACGAATGACACTCAATCATATTTGGATTCTTTAGGAATGTAATCAATCTATTTCTGGTAACAGAGGACGCTAGTTGTATTATCCCCCCAACTATCAGGTCTGCTGGATTTTGGGTGTTCAATGGATCATCATCAGTCATTTCCAGTCTGCACGGAGAAGCTCCAGACCAGGTTCTGTCAATGGAAACGAGCATCAGGGAGAAGAACTTTATGAGGTTCCTCATGACTTCCTAAAATAACAGAAACATATCCCAATTTAATACACTGACAATCTAGTCCATCATGCTACAGAAGAAAGAAGAGCATACATGTGGAACTGACCTAATGGAGAAACAAAATCTGTCCCAAAATAATCACAAAAGCTCCTCTCACATTCCAAAAATCAGACCATCAATGGGATGGGATACAGAATACATTAATAGTCTGACTTATCATACAGATGCAGTAGATATGTGCTTGTTCTGCATGAAGCACCTTGAAATTGTGACTTGTTAGGATGCTATTACATGACCGTTACGGCCGCTCCGTATATCACCCACGATTCAAAACCTGGACTTGGTTGACACTCTAGGCCCCCCCTGACAATTAGAGATGAACTGTCAGCACTACTGCAGCCCCTAGTGGCAGTGCCTCACACCTATCTCCAGAAAGCGAACCCTGAAGTGAGCAGAGCAGCCAAACCCTTCATTCATTTCAATGGGTCTGTCAAAAATAGACGGTAGCCGCCTCCATCTCTGGCCGTCCCACAGATGTCAATTTAGAAGTGTCCGCACTTGTGTGGTATGCTTTCCTTCATGTTCTGGAGACACAGTAGGTGTGGGTCTCAGAGGTAGGACCCGCACCAATCTAAATTTGATGACATATCCTAGTGAGATGACATGAAAGTCTGAGATGGAACGACCCCTCTAAAGGAGCTTAATACAATAGACTATACGTTTTGGAAAAGGTACCAAATATATGGGTTGAATCTTTTCTAGTAAAGGATTAAAAGAGTTTAGGGAACTAAAGGAAGAATTTCAACTTTAAGATGAGGATATATTTTATTAGCTTAAAATGGAGCATGCTGTACAATTTGAGCGCTCAAATTTGTTTTGTACATACAGGGTGGGTCATTTCTATGGATACACCTAAATAAAATGGGAATGGTTGGTGATATTAACTTCCTGTTTGTCGCACATTAGTATATATATATATACTAGTATATGGGAGGGGGAAACTTTTCAAGATGGGTGGTGAGCATGGCAGCCATTTTGAAGTCGGACATTTTGGATCCAACTTTAGTTTTTTCAATGTGAAGAGGGTCATGTGACACATCAAACTTATTGAGAATTTCACAAGAAAAACAATGATGTGCTTGTTTTAATGTAACTTTATTCTTTTATAAGTTATTTACAGGTTTCTGACCACTTATAAAATGTGTTCAAAGTGCTGCCCATTGTGTTGGATTGTCAATGCAACCCTCTTCTCCCACTCTTCACACACTGATAGCAACACCGCAGAAGAAATGCTAGCACAGGCTTCCAGTATTCGTAGTTTCAGGTGCTGCACATCTCGTATCTTCACAGCATAGACAATTGCCTTCAGATGACCCTAAAGATAAAAGTCTAAGGGGGTCAGATCGGGAGACCTTGGGGGCCATTCAACTGCTACATGATGATGCGTTTCCCTCTCTATGCACTGAAGCTGGCACGTTCCCTGAGTTTTTCCAGCAAGACGGTGCACCACCACATTATGGGTGTCAGGTCCGAGCATTCCTAGATGAACAGTTTCCTGGAAAGTGGATTGGTCGTCGTGGGCCAGTTGAATGGCCCCCAAGGTCTCCCGATCTGACCCACTTAAGGCCCTTTTAGACGGGCCGATTCTTCTCCCTGCCCGAGCGCCGATCAGCGATATCGGTGCTCGGGCAGGGAGCCTTTACACGGCCCGAAGAATCGAGCGCCCGGCCGCACGAGTGATCACTGTATCGCTCGTGCGGCCGGGAAGCTCCATACTGTCAGGCGCACATCGCCTGTTTACACAGGGCGATGTGTGCCCGACATATTGGATCTTTTGGTTTCTACAAAAGATCCAATCAGCCGACGAACGAGCGTTTTGCTCGTTCGTCGGCTGATTAGGGCCACTTTTACACGGGCCGATTATCGGCACTAGCGTTCCTAGGAACGATTTTTCGGCCGATAATCGGCCCGTGTAAAAGGACCTTTAGACTTTTATCTTTGGGGACATCTGAAGGCAATTGTCTATGATGTGAAGATACGAGATGTGCAGCACCTGAAACTATGGATACTGGAAGCCTATGCTAGCATTTCCTCTGCGGTGTTGCTATCAGTGTGTGAAGAGTGGGAGAAGAGGGTTACATTGACAATACAACACAATGGGCAGCACTTTGAACACATTTTATGAGTGGTCAGAAACTTGTAAATAACTCATGAAAGAATAAAGTTACATTAAAACCAAGCACACTATTGTTTTTCTTGTGAAATTCTCAATAAGTTTGATGTGTCACATGACCCTCTTCCCATTGAAAAAACTAAAGTTGGATCCAAAATGGCCGACTTCAAAATGGCCGCCATGGTCACCACCCATCTTGAAAGATATGATTAATATGTTCAGGGGTTAATATAAAGAGGATGACTGAAACTCAGTATAGGCTGCTGCATGAAATTAAAGTAAAGGGATATCCATTGTGAAGTTTGAAATCCTGGAAAAATATATGGAGCCTTTAGCCTCTTATTCTCAGACACAGATTTTAAATAAATGTAAGAAATGTGGGATATGAGGTGATGATGATATCCACCTATTAATGACGTGTCTTGCTGTCCAGAAATATTGGGTATTAGCAGGGCTGTAGTACTAACTCCCCACCCACCATTGACATCTGTACAATTTAGAGCTGCTCATGGTCATCACCCCTCCAGCTAAGTTCCATCCCGTTTTGATAAAAGTGGGCACCTCACCCTCTGCCTAGCACCACAGTGAGTATCGACAACAGCATCAGAGGGGTTAAATGACCAGTAGGTATCTGCTGTATTATACAGCCGGCACATGCCATGTATGGAGCAAGCTTGCTCCATACATCCCTTTAATGCATATGCCGTATATGTTAGTGAGTGTATGTTAAGAGGTTAACTGGTTAAAGTGTGAACTGGACCATATGAATCCACTGCAGCCAAATGCCTCCAGAACCGGAGCCTCAGGGGCCAGTCATAACCTTCAGATCCAGGGACATAGGGGCCAGATATAATCTCAAAAACCAGAGCCACAGGGGCCAGACATTAACATAATATCCAGGGCCACAATGGTCAGCATATGCTCCAAAACCAGGGCCACCAGGGACCAGACATAACCTCCATAAACCAGAGCCAATGGGGCCAGACATAACCTCCAGATCCAATGCCAAAAGGGTCAGGCATAAGCTCCAAAACCAGTGCCACAGGGGCCAGACATAACATCCGGAACCATGGCTACAGGGGTCAGACAAATCAATCTGCTGGAAATGAATGGAAGTGAATAATAAAAATAAATAAATAAAAAAACAGACCCCAGACCCCACCCCTTGCAGACCCCATGTTCTAGGACTAGAATAATTCACCCCTTTTAACCATCTAAACACTGCAGTTCATGGGTCTATCATTTTTTCCTTTTTTTCAACCATCTGTGCATCTATTTTGCATCAGTTGTTAATATGGAATGGTTATAACAAAATTGCAAAGCGTGTTTTCTTTAACTTTTTTTAACGTAATTAGATATCCTTTTTACTTTACAAATACAGTGAACACTGCTATTGACAATTTAATATGGGCAGTACTGCAGCCATTAATATTTCTGTCCACTGTGTAATTTTTCTCAACAATGGATCAAAACAGAGATTTGTATACTATAAAATGCTCAATGCAAACTTGTAATGCAATAATGTGCTTTCCTGCCCTGGGTCACAAAATAGATTTCTGTAGTATAAAACTAATTTTGCAAATTTGTATTGCAATTATTCCCTCCCTACCACCAATCAAACTATGCAGGAAAGTCCAGTAATATTTCTGTCTATTGTGTATTTTTTTTATTTCACAACCCAGATTCAAAAAAGTCCTTTGTTTAATATTAAGAGACAATTTAAAAACTTGTGATTACTTCCCCAACCACCACCAATATAATAATGCAGAAAGGCAGGTAATATATCTGTCTACTGTGTAATTTGTGTTTTCATAATGCTGCATTAAAAAAAGATTCTTATACTATAAAACACCTGTTGCAAACTTAACGTTTTTGCCGTTATTGCCGGATAGATATAATGCACTGAAAAAAAATGTCACTGGCCTAGGAAGAGGCTGTGGTGCTCAAGGCTTCTTCTCACCGGGTGTCTCACCCCCGCAGATCTGATACTCATGACTTCAGCATAAGTCATAAATATATTTTCTTGGACAACCCTTTAAGTGTATTTTATTGGGATTTTATGTGATAGACCAACACAAATTATCAAATATGTGCGAAGTGAAAAGAAAACTGATACATGATAAATAAAAATCTAAAAAGTTTTGCCTGTATTTGTATTCAGCCCCTGTACTCTGATACCACTATATAAAACACAGTGTCACCAATTGCCTTCAGAAGACATGATCAGTAAATAGAGTCCACCTGTATATAAGTAATTTTCATTATAACTACAGCTGTTCTATGAAATCCTCAGAGATTTGTTAGAGAACATTAGTTGAATCCAAACAGAATCATGAAAACCAAGGAACATACCAGACAGGTCATGGATAATGTTGAGGAGAAGTGTAAAGCAGGTTATGTAAAGCTCTGGAAGTCTAATGAGGAGTATGGCACAGCAAAAAATGGTCATCCAACTAAACTGACAGCTTAGACGAGGAGAACATTAATCAGAGAAGCAGTCAAGAGTTCCATGGTTACTCCGGAGGAGCTATATAGATCCACAGCTCAGGTGGGAAAATCTGTCCACTGGACAGCAATTAGTCGTGTACTCAGCAAATCTGATCTTTATGGAAGAGTGGCAAGAAGAAAGACATTTTTGAAAGCAAGCCATAAGAATTCCCATTTGCAGTTTGCCAAAAGCCAATTAGGTGACACAGCAAACATGTGAAAGAAGGTTCTCTGGTCACATGAGACCAAACGATATGTGTGGCTAAAAGCACTACAACGTCACCCTAAACCAGGACCCATCCGCACCTTGAAACATGACCCCTCACTCCCCTAAAACTTTCCTTTTCAAAGTTCCTAGAATTCAACACAATTATTTCTTTCTATTCTTTCCCTGTACACTGTCTCTGTAACACTAGGAAAGATGCCTGCTTGTGACTCTGTATATTGTATAAGATCGTTTTCTGTCAGACACTGCATAGTTCACCCTCATTGACTGCCCTGTTGACTGTTTTTAAGCCTCTGAGCTAATCAGAGCAAACCCCCCCCCCCCCACACACACACACATGTGGCCCTGGGCAAAATCAAAAGTGGGGCCCCAAATCTTGTAATAATGTGCTAACAACACAGTTACATTCTGTCGATTCCAGCCCTCCCTCACAGATTTACACCCCATAAAGTTCCTCACGCAGTTCTTCACCCTCATGGCCCCAGAATATGCCACATGTCCCATTCCCTCACAGCATCTGAGAGTGTTAAAAACTGGAAGCGCGGGATTCCTCTTCAGCCAAGATTTCCCCAAGCGGAGATCAGGAAAAGCACCCTGTTCTATAAATAAGCCGCAGCCTGTACTCGGCTTCCAGACTCATTGTTAGTGTATCCCAGTTCAGGCCATTAGATGACAGCACTGAAAAAAAAAAGTTTAGAAAAAAAAAAATTACATTAAAATCACCCCCATTTCCCAAAATAAAAATAATAATAAAATAGCATTATGGGCATCACCACATGCAAAAACGCCCATATTATTAAAATATTAAAAAAAAATTTGCCCATATGGTGGCGTACAAAAAAAAAGCCAGATTCACGTTTTTTCATCACTTTATCTCCCAAGTCATACACAAATGGTATTGTCAAAAGGGAAAGATCATCCCGCAAAAAAATGAGCCCGCACACATCTCTATAGACATAACTATAAAAAAGTTATGAGGGTCAGAATATTGCAATATTTTTATTTTTTTCCTGATGAGGCTTAGCTTAGCTCTGCAATGAGCATAGATATAGACATCTGGAGCGGGGGTGCTGTTAGTGTTGCCACCTTTCCCAATGAAAAATACTGGTTACACAAGTTAAAAAGGTTGGTGTGGGTTAATATGGGTTAATACTAAAGTAATAACTGGAATGGGTGGACTACAGGACCCAGAAAGATTATCAAAATTAGGGTTATTCACTTTAGAAAAAAGACGACTGAGGGGAGATCTAATAACTATGTATAAATATATCAGAGGTCAGTACAGAGATCTCTCCCATCATCTATTTATCCCCAGGACTGTGACTGTGACGAGGGGACATCCTCTGCGTCTGGAGGAAAGAAGGTTTGTACACAAACATAGAAGAGGATTCTTTACGGTAAGAGCAGTGAGACTATGGAACTCTCTGCCTGAGGAGGTGGTGATGGTAAGTTCACTATAAGAGATCAGGAGGGGCCTGGATATATTTCTGAAATGTTTAATAATGTTACAATAAAATCAAACTTCTCACTATTGGGGACACCCTGTGTATTTAAGTTTTATTTAGCCCCTATTTTTAAAATGTTTCTGTAGGGATTTGAACTCACACCCATCTACAGTAAAGGCAAAAACCTTAACCATTGGGCTATAGAGCTCAATGCAAAGTAAATGTGGAAAAACCTAATAGAAGTTTCTCCTGTATCATAACTTCTATGATGTTTTTCAGCAATAACTTAGCATTGAACTCTATAGCCTAGTGGTTAAGGTTCTTGCCTTGTGGATGGTTGTGAGTTTAAATCCCCACAGAAATATTTAAAAAATAGAGTCTAAATAAGACACAGGGAGTCCCCAAGAATAATGACCATGCTTGGGAGTACCCTTTTCATGTTCATAACACTGACTCCATATATGGACACATACATACATGGAGTCAGAGCAGGGACTCCTAAACTAGGAAATTCCTCACTCTAGTTGCCCTCCTAACGCCAGCCCTGCATGTGAGCATCCTTCTTCTTCCTCCTTCGTGGTCTTGTCCGCTCACATGTGAAGTAAAATGGTGCTGTGAGCCATTTTACTGGATTTGTTTGAAGTGAACCTGAAGATCTTCTGGTTGGTTCTGCGGATTCATTTTTTTTGACATTTTTAATGAAGGCAGTTTGTTACTATTCGATTAGCTAATCCATCATGTAGAAATAAATGCTGAGTTAGTGCTGATTATACAGTCTTCTGCCTTCATTGTCTCATACATGAAGCAAAACAACTGTATAGTAGAACAATGAACACCGCGCTGACAACATTACTTTTTCACTGCTTTCATCACCTATACGTACATTAATATTTTGTCATTGTCTTCTTATTATAAATGCTTCCTTCACATCGGCATTCATAGATTCTGTCAAATTTCCACTTTACTGGGCTTCCACAAGGACAACCCCTATACGTCACTTGTCGAGGAAAGTAACCCAGTTAGCTTGACTGTGTAGAAATTATCTCGCTCACCCGCAATCTCCTAAAATTTATGCAGATATGTGTCCCCTGGTTTAAATTTTGCTGGAACCTCTTGTTCACTCACTTATGGTTTGATGCACCGTCTGATTGACCTCTTAAGACTGTTCTGATAATTTTGCCCATCCCACTGTCTGGAACCTGCATCCTGAGATACACTTGATGTGACCATCTTTTATTACTGTTCTGGTTCTAGTCTAAAACGTTACTGGATTTTGTTATTTTTGTTTCATTGCAAATTTAATAAAAAAGATATTTTAAAAGAGAAAATGGTGGAAAATGAGAGCAGCGTGCTTAGTTATGCTTCTCTACACAACAGAACCCATTACAAGCAATGACAGAACAGAAAAATGGAAATGAAGACACAGAGGTGAGCCAAGCCTGAAGAGTAAAGGTCAAACTCAGCTGAATACGTAGGTTTAGCAGAGCTGAATTGTCACAGCTTTATGGAAAATCACAGGCAAATCAGTGATGTAAATCAGAGTTTACTTCTCACATTAAATAGATATTTCATGTCATCATACTGTAAATGGAAATAATTACAACCGAGAGAGAGCGTATACACAGAGATATAGTGTACAATACGGAGGAGATGTACTGTATACTGTATATCTATCATAATTAACCAGGAGAGGGGAGAGACAGGTACATACAGTATTCATCCAAATTAGAGCTCTACCATACAAGGGATACCAATTATTCCCAATCCATGGTGATCAGACTGGAAATAGTTCTTATTCTATAGGCAACTACTATATGTCAGATAGATACAGGTAAATCAACATATTCAATTACTACATGTATACTAACCAGCGCAGAACCCATCCAATGATATATATGACACCTGGCTAAGAGGATCGGATGTAAAAGTCATAACTGATAGAGTTGTCAGAGTGAGGGGTGTCAGGCTCCCAGTGAGGTCTGAGGGAGGGTTGTCAGGATGCCTGTGGGTAGAGATGAGCGAAGTTATGAAAAAATTGTTTCCGATGCTTCGCCAAATTTCACACCACTCACTCAGACCTTACAGGTTGTGTTCAGTAAATCGAAGTATCCGAAGTGGAATTCGATTCAAATATCAGGAAAAATGTAATTTGTCGCAAAGGCGAATTTCTTTGGTCCATTCTCCCTGGCGGGAAAAACAAATACTCACCTTATCCATTTGATTGTGTAGAGGCTGCCGTAGCCATCTTGATTGAAGACACCACGTGAAATGTCACACGGTGACGTGATTATATCATTACGCCAGAGTGGTGACATTATACGTCACCGAGCTCGAGATTTTGTGCAGTGTCTTTAATCAAGATGGCCGCAGCATCCTCTTTGTGTGCAAATGGGTGGATGGAGGTGAGCATGTTTTTTTTTTTCCTGCCATTTCAGGGAAATTGAGGTCTGAGTGAGGGTTGTCAGGCTCCCTGTGATGTCTGGGTGATGGGTGTCAGGCTCCCTGTGATGTCTGGGGTGAGGGGTGTCAGGCTCCCTGTGATATCTGGTGTGAGGGGTGTCAGGCTCCCTGTGATGTCTGAGTGAGGGGTGTCAGGGTCCCTGTGATGTCTGAGTGAGGGGTGTCAGGCTCCTGTGATGTCTCAGTGAGGGGTGTCAGGCTCCTGTGATGTATGGGTGAGGGGTGTCAGGGTCCCTGTGATGTCTGGGTGAGGGGTGTCAGGCTCCTGTGAGTCTGAGTGAGGGGTGTCAGGCTCCCTGTGATGTCTGAGGGGTGTCAGGGTCCCTGTGATGTCTCAGTGAGGGGATGTCAGGCTCCCTGTGATGTTGGGTGAGGGTTGTCAGGCTCCCTGTGATGTCTGGGTGAGGGGTGTCAGGCTCCCTGTGATGTCTGGGTGAGGGGTGTCAGGCTCCCTGTGATAGGTGGAGGTGGTGGTCACTTACCTGTTAGTATGGAGATCCCGGCAGTACGGTGACAGGTGACGATGAGTCCAGGTCCTCTTCTTCCCAGAGTCTGTCTCTGACCCTCACATTTATCTTCTCCTTACATCAGCGCTGGCTCATCTGTGGAGAGATCAGGTAGAAATAGAAGAGTTCTGGGAATTATGAGAAATTCTGAAATACATTTTACCAGAGGAGGGAATATTGTCATTCAGTCCTCTGTGTTTGAATATTTAGTTATAAATGTATTAATTTTCTGAAGTTTCTCACATCTGCTCCTTGAAAACTTTGTTATAACATAGATTTACTACAATGATATCAAACCATTAAGCACCAGTAGAAATAGGTGATTGGCAAAAGACTTCTTTTCAAGCCTGATAAAAAGCGTACACTAGCGGTGGGGTCACGTATACCGCTTTATGCCAAGTCAAGAGAAACAAAACCTGCCTCCTACACATGCCTGAATAGCAGACATAGGGGGTGATTTAGACGCCCGTCTTCGTCCTTCTTGCACTGGCGCCGACCTGTACGTAACTTAGTAACTCTACACTTGTCTTAATCGATGTCAGCTCCCTTGCTGGCATAAATTCAGACCATTTTCTATAAGTAAATCAGGTGTAGAAAATGATAAATGAAATGGGCCTACCGGCCCTCCCTTTTCCCCGCCCACATAACGTCCTGTTTGATAAAACCTGGCTTGAGCTTCGGAAAAGGGGAAAAGTCGCAGTTTGTGACGCAAAATAAGGTTGCACAGCAATCTGCAACATACATATGCCAAGAAGTGGCGTATATCTGTTCGTAAAGAACCTCCATAATGTCAAAGCAAAACATATGTACTGTAAATCCTAAATGTCCACCATGGCTACTATTTAAAAGACCTTTGGAAGAGCAAGATTTTGCAGTTAAGTTGCCTTCTCTTCTCTACTTCATCAGCCACATATGGTCGAAAAAGCCTGATACAGGTGTAGGTCTTGTTCCACAACCAGCTGGGTGGCATCATATAGCATAATACAGCATCATGGCACAAAGGCATACAAAGTTGTCCTGTACACTGAAAACTCTTTTCAAGATGACTAGAGTCGGCTTCGGTACCTAGGTACCAGTAGGTACCGAAGCCGACTTTGGATCTCAGTTTATTTTTTTTAACTTGAAAAATTCATGTCCGAAGTTATTCACAGAAGTATCACGAGACTTCAGAGATAACTAATTTCACCTCACCAGAGCCGATACATGTGAATGCTGTATGGAGACGGATCTCTGTACAGCATTCAAATGGAGTTTTAACAGGAGCGACTTTGGATATATGATCTGAAGCTTGCTTTGCTCAACAATACTGACTGTTCTCATACAAATTCTCTTGAGAACTTTCCAGAATGTGAGGTGTTTTGTTGCCTTTTCATAGGAAAAAAGAAGGTTGCCCCACTAGGAAGAGGCAGTGAAGACAGAGGTCATGCAAGTGAAAGGCTTTTTCCTGCGTTGCAAGGAGGAGGAGCAGGAAGACTGTTATAATCCCGTGGCTCAAAGTCACCGAGTCAGACTCAGAGGTAACCCCTACAACAGAGACAGAGAGGAGGAGTGAGAATCCAGTCCACATTGTCATCCTGTTTGTCCTCAATTATAATGTCGCACCTATTGCAAGCCTGAGCAAACTGTGGTCTACTACTACCATTACCGGCTGGGTGGCTGATGCTGCTACTTCTGATACTACTCGCATTCTGACTCTTGAATGACAAAGCCTGGGTCTTTTGTTTTACTCTCTTCCATTTTTCAGACATTTTATTGTGAAACCTATAAATTAAAAGTCATGGGTTTAGTACACAGATTATAAAATAGTACTAGCAAAATGGCAAGTGTTTGTTCTGTAATTTAAAAATGCAGGCACGATCAAATGTCCCTCTCCTTCTACAAACACACTGATCACTGGTATTTACAATTTATGTCAGCACAGTAGGCAGAACACATACACACAGTGAGCACTGACTTGCGCCCAACCCTGCTGTCCCTGCCTACTTGCAGAGCAAGCCCTAAGCGGCAAGTCCATAACCAGTCAACAGTCCCTATGCTGGTAAGTGCAGGGAGTCAAGCAAAGCACCCACGGTAAAAACCTCAGGGACCTGTTCACACAACTGGATCCCAGAACAGACAAACACACAGGGAGAGGTCATGCAGGAAAAGGTCAAAGCCGGGAGGTTAAAACAGTAGTAAATCACAGAGCAGAGAGAGAGAGAGAGGTCCAAGTCAAGCTGAAGTCAAATCCAAAAGTAACAATCCAAACAGCAAAATATCAACAGGAGCAAAGCAAGGAAAACCTATAACTGACAAGGGTGTATGGCCAGCAGGGGTTTAAATAGAACACTGAGTCACTGGATCAGGACCTTAGAGGTCCATGACTTAGTGCTCCATTAGTCAGAACCCAGCACACAGGTGAGATAAGCTGAACAATCAGCCCACTTCTAGTCTCTTCCAGCACATGGCCTAGCACCATGTCTCTCCTGGCGTAGCCGCACCGAAGATCTCACCTCACAATTGGGAATAATGCAGTGAAATTGTAACGCCTGTAGGTAGGGACAGACAAGGACAGTGAGCCCTAACCTAGAACCCAGCCCGCTTACTCTACCTACTTGCATTATAAGTAGGGATGAGCGGACTTGTGTTTTCAAGTTGGGCATGCAAGGTTCAGGTTATCTAAAATTTCATTATGAATTCCACTACCACAGGCTAATTATAAGCCCTACTACCACAACTGGATGACGGTCCCTGCTCTAAATAAGTGCAGAGACAAATACTAAAAGACAAACATCAAAGCAGAGTCATATGGAAATGGTCAGAACCAGACGGGCTACAAAAGACCAAATGAGAAACAGAGAGTGGTCAGAAGACAAGCTGAGGTCAGAAGCACAGAGCTATCAGTACGCAAATGCAGGACCAGGGGACAAGGCACCAAGCTAGTGAGACAAACAAGATTATGACTGGCAGTGGTATATGGCTAGGAAGGAATTTAAATAGAGTGCCAAGTTTTTCGATCAGAACCTGATAGGTTGCTCCATTAGTCAGAAACACTAGCATACAGTAATAGAGCAGCTGAACTAATCACACGCCTGCTGTGCATCACATTCTGTTACCAAGGATGCGGTTGCATCACTAAGGGGTGTGGCTCACAGCGCATCCCTCCCAGCGTGGCCATGCTGAGGCTGAGGATCCTGCCATTGGAGCCTGGACAAGTAACTTTATTATAGAAATGTCTTTGAACTACACAGTATGATATAGTAATATGGACTCTAGTTCAGGCATATCAATGCAATGTATGTGGTAAAATGTCTTTCAATTAAATCACAGGTATAACAATGCAATTTTAACAGTGACATTTATTTAAACTAAACAGTAAGGTGCAGTTATGTGTCCACTAACATGGATATTAGAGATGAGTGAAGTTTACAAAAATTTGAATCAGACATTTTGCCAAATTTTTACAAAAATTAATTTGGGACAAACCACATTATAAATCAGCTACTTCCAGGCTGCAGGGAGCATGCATCTTAGTGTACATCACTGGACATTGCAGAAACATGCATAACTAGTTCGCTGTGGTAGTCTGTATTACAGGCAGGTGACAGTCACTCTTAGATTCAGTTAACACTTACTTGGTCAGTTATGGGTCAAAAACTGTTTAAATAACTAAAGTGTGAATTCAGCCTTACAGGTCAAAGTCAATGTGCGGTATAATGGACTTAACAGTGGCCCAAGATTCTAAACTATAGTGAAAAAGCGCTCTCCTTTTACACCATCTGCGGATTCCACATAGCTTGCTAGAGAACCAGTTCTGTTACATTCCGATACTAGTAGTGTCGAGGTATATGGACTTAATGTAACGTATTCTATTGCAAATCCTGAGTTTCCCACGTCTTCAGGATAATGTGAATTCAATATCCCGGATAATGTGATGAGACAAGAACAAATGTGCCTTTATATACTTTTATACTTTTATACTCTGTAGTCTTTATAAAGCTTGCATAAAATGTATTCATATTTAGCTGATGCAACAGGTCTAAGATGGCGCCTGTACTCTTATCTACACGTGGGCCTTATCTCTTTCTCAAGGCAGTGATGCAAGATGGCATGAGGCTCCTTGCCCAATCAAGACCACGTAGGAGTACAAGAAGATATATACATTATTAGTTATTTGCATGCTTACGCCCCTTCTCCTTTTTCTGTGAAGATATGTACCGTTATAATAAAAGAGGAACTTCAGAGCTATAGAGACAGCAGCCACGAGGCATGTCATAGATCTGATGCTGAACTATATATATTGTGTCAGTGTCTTTTCTTAGATAAGTGTACACTCATGCCTGTTTGATTCGGAGTGACTGATTGAACCCCAAAAAAGCAATATTAGTTGCCACCTCAACAGCAGTGCCCCCATGACAGAGTGGAGAGGGTGTCAGCAGTGAGTTTGTGTTGACGTCACCGTTTATTTTTCCCTTCTTCTGATCCGTCACAAGAACAACCAAAAAAAATGGAACAAGGCATTTTGAACATCTGCCTTCACCCAGTCAGTATTTGGTCAGTAATTGATCAGTATTGGTAAGGCCAAAAAAATCAGAAGTGGGTCCAAAACACAGATGACACGTGATTGGAAGTTTTGTACCCACTCCTGCTTTAGGCTTCCAAATCATAAGTAAATCCTGATGCAAAATACTGACTGGGTGATTGAGGCCTTATTCTCAATTTGTTTTGGCTATTTGCCTCTGAAATCAATTTTGTTCAGATGAAAAAGAAGTTGTGCCTGCAGGATATTAATGGCCTCTATCACACAGTCTCTGGTCAGTTTTTTGCATCAGTATTTGATCAGTATTTGTAAGACAAAAACAGGAGTGAGTCCCAAACTGAGATAATGTTATGGAAATATTTGCATGTCCTCTGTGTATTTTAGACATACTCCTGCTTTTGGTTTCCAAATCATCAGCAAATTCTGGTGCAAAATACTGACCGTATGATAGAGGCCTTATGGATGCTTCAAAGATAGGATGTAGTTTGTTTTTTCGGTTCTTCTGCCAGATCAGAAGAAGATTAAAATAAACGGTAATGTTCACAAGGTAAAACAGGGACATTAGTGGCCCCGTCACAGGGTGGTGAGAGTGAGAACAGCATGAGGAGTGAACATAGTGGCCCAGTCACAGAGTGGGATGTGGGGGGGCAACAGCAGTGGCAGTAACAGTAACAATACTGGCTGAAGCACATGGCCAGATGTAAAAGGCCATTTTTACCAACGTTTTGGTGTGACTGCCTGAATAATCTAGTCTGATGCACCAGGCACTGGCATGTGGAAATCCTAACTCATCCATGTCTGATTCATCTTTACAAAGGTTAGTCTCTCAACATTTTGTGTTGAAAGGCGAGTTCTCTTTCTATGCCCACCCCCCCCCCCCTCACCCCCCTTCCCGGTCGCACTAAGCACTCTCTTTGATGCCACACTACTGGCCTGGCAGGAAAGTTTTTCCAGGGGAAACTTGGTCAATTGAGGCCACAAATCAAGTTTGACTGCCCAGTAGTCCTGGGGATCTTGGATGTGGGGTGGCAGGGTAGAGACCAAGTATACCACCACCTGTTGGTTCAGGTTCTGCTCTATGTCTTGCTGCTGCTTCTGGTAGGTGGTTTCCTCAGGAGGCGGGTGAAGAAAAGTGCTTATTAGAGACTCCAGACTTAAGTTGCGGCTGATGGAGATGGTGCTGCTCCTGCCTCTCCATGCCCTCCAGTAACCATGGCAGTGGAACGTGAGCTCAGAGGGCCCCCCGCTCAGACTTTCATGAGGATGGATAGTTGGCAGTAGCCAACTAACTTTATAGAATGCCTCGATAGTAGTTGTGTTTATCCTCCCTCTCAGTGAGTGGAAAAAAGGCCCCCATTTTGGAGCGGTAGCGAAGGTCTAACATTGTGGAGAACCAGTAGTCAGCCCTCTGCCAAATGGTGATAATATGGCTGTCACTACAAATGCATTTTCAGGACATGTGGGGGAACAGAGCTTGTTCCTGGGCCATGCCAAGCGTGGTGACAGAAGAAGTCACCAACTCCTGGCTGGGGGTGTCTGATGCCAGTTGAGATTATGTTGAAAGCCGAGTGAATCATTAAAGGACAGCTGGGTTGCTGGTCAAAACACTGCCACTGCCCTTTGCCTTGGAAGGCCCTGGCACCTGTCTGTCTGACATATTGTACAGTAACAGTATGTGTAAAATAGAAGTAGTATTAGACCGCTTTTTCACTCCAATTAGAAAGTCAATGCCTTATGGAATTACTTATGTATAAAACACTGAGAACAAACTAAAATCAGTAGGAATTGACCATTATTTCACCCCAATTACAGAAACAAGGCATAATGGAAATACTAATGTAAAAAGCAATGTGGACACCCCAATAGCAATAGTATCAGACTGCTATTTCATCCCAATTACAGAATCAAGGCCTATTGGAATCACTTATGTATAAACAATGTGAACAACCTAAAAACAGTAATATTAGACTGCTAGTTCACCTCAAATACAGAAACAAGGCCTAATGGAATTATTTATATATAAATCAATATGAACATCACAAAATCAGTAGTAGTAGAAAGATATTTCACCCCAATTACAGAATATAGTTCTAATGGTGGAATTACTTATCTATAACACAAGGTTTAATACCAAATACGTGAAAAAATAGAGCGTTATTTCATCCCAATTACAGAATCATGACCTAATGGATTTCCTTATCTATAAATAACACAAGGTGAAAAATAGAGCGCTATTTCACCCCAATTACAGAATCAGGGCCTAATGTAATTATTTATATATAACACTAGGTGTGAAACCAAATACGTGAAAAAATATTTAGAGCGCTATTTCACCCCAATAACAGAATTGAGACATTTTAGAATTATGTATGTATAAAACAATGTGGACACCACAATAGCAGTAGTAATACACAGCTTTTTCAACCCAATTAGTGCAGCAAGGTGTAATAGAATTGCTTACCTATTAATTAAGAGGGGGAACTGTTCTATTGGACCCTGCACTCTCCCTATGATCTCCCTATAGTGTGGATAAAGTCTCCTATGATCTCCCTATTATCTCCCTACACTGTCCCTGTGCTGTCGCTGAATAGTTCCAAACTAAGATTTTACAAATAAAGTCTTTCTTAATCACTGTCCCTAGTGCCTGTTACATCTTCCCCTGCACATTAAAATGGTGGAAACCAGGCAGGATGAGGTTTTTTATAGGGCTGTGACATCACAGGGGCTGGCTATCTGATGATTGGCTGGCTGCAAGGCATAATGGGTGATTCCTCATTACCGGGCTTCTTACTTTCACTTTGTAACATGTGTAGCAGCCATTTTTGAAAAAATCTGATTCATTACCATGAATCACCAGGATATTCGATTTGTGACTAATTTAATTTTTCCTAAAATTCAGATTGAATTTCACTTCATCAACTTTAATTTGCTCAACACTAATGCAAACAAAATACCCAGAGTCCAAATGTGGGTAGTAGCAGCACTAGCTATCTGGCCAGAAGTAAAAGTAGTAGTAGTAGAAGTAGGTCAAGTGTCCTGAATCAGGGATACTTTGAAGTCTGGACATTTGTGGACATTTGTCCCTATTTCCCCTATGCCTGTGATGCCCAACCTACGGCCCGCGGGTGAGATGCGGCCCCAAAGCCATGTCATGTGACTACGCTGACCTCTTTAAAAACTGTGTCCCTCCGCCTGTCCCTGCATCCTACCATCTCAGACATGCACAATTAGTGCTGGCAGTGGCCACCCCCGGCTCCTCCTCACTCACCTCGCTGAAGTCTCTGCCCACGAAAGCGAGGCAGGAGCGGGAAAGTCTTGCAGCATCCACCACTACAGAGTTCGCTGCAAGAAGAAGGACAGACACGTCCTGTCCTGCCTAAAAGATAGCCGGATAGACTGGATTTCAGATACGACTGTTTTCAGTAAGGTCTGTCAACAATTCAACATGTATGTTGGCCCTGTCTGAATGTGCTACTCCTTCCTGCCTGCCCATACATGAGCAACAAGATGGTGGCCACAAAACATTGTTATTCTGAGAGGGGGGGCTTGCGGCTG
This sequence comes from Rhinella marina, assembly GCA_900303285.1. Taxonomy (NCBI): domain Eukaryota; kingdom Metazoa; phylum Chordata; class Amphibia; order Anura; family Bufonidae; genus Rhinella; species Rhinella marina. The sequence continues at coordinate 11,797 of ONZH01015670.1, read as the reverse complement.
CCCCCATACAGTGTATTGTCTCCTTGTGGCCCTCATACATCATTACAAAGTGTCCTTGTGGCCCCCATATTATACTGTATGGGGGCCACAAGGACACTTTGTAATGTATGGGGCAGCCTCAAAGAGCCATTATACTGTATGGGTAAAGCCACAATGTGACGTTATACTGCGTCTCCTTGTGGCTGCCCCCATATTTCTATAATGTCTCTTTGTGGCATCCTCATACAGTATAACTAGAGATGAGCGAGCACTAAAATGCTCGGGTGCTCGTTATTCGAGTCAAATTTTTCCCGATGCTCGGGTGCTCGTTTCGAATAATGAACCCCATTGAAGTCAATGGCAGACTCGAGCATTTTTTGCAGGGGACCAAGGCTCTGCCTAGGGAAGGCTGGGTGAAAACCTGGAAACTTCAGAAAATGATGGAAACACCACGGAAATGGACAGGAAACAGCAGGGGCAGAATGCATGGATGCCTCTGAGGCTGCCTAATTCCACCATTACCCCAAATTCTCGGGCAACAGCCTGGTGGTAACCCTCAAGGCAATTGTGCTCACTCAGACCATAAAAATTTATCGAGGCCCTGTATGGCTCTGACTACAGAGTGACCGAGTTACAGTGCAGGAGCAGGCGAAGCACATAAAAATTTACAGTGGCCCTGTATGGCTGTGACTACAGAGTGACCGAGTTACAGTGCAGGAGCAGGCGAAGCACTTAAAAATTTATCGAGGCTCTGTATGGCTGTGACTACAGAGTGACCGAGTTACAGTGCAGGAGCAGGCGAAGCACATAAAAATTTATTGTGACCCTGTATGGCTGTGACTACAGAGTAACCGAGTTACAGTGCAGGAGCAGGCGAAGCACATAAAAATGTATCGTGGCCCTGTATGGCTGTGACTACAGAGTGACCGAGTTACAATGCAGGAGCAGGCGAAGCACATAAAAATTTATTGTGGCCCTGTATGACTCTGACTACAGAGTGACCGAGTTAAAGTGCAGGAGCAGGCGAAGCACATAAAAATTTATCGTGGCCCTGTATGGCTGTGACTACAGAGTGACCGAGTTACACTGCAGGAGCAGGCGAAGCACATAAAAATTTATTGTGGCCCTGTATGGCTGTGACAACAGAGTGACCGAGTTACAGTGCAGAAGCAGGCGAAGCACATAAAAATTTATTGTGGCCCTGTATGGCTGTGACTACAGAGTGACCGAGTTACAGTGAAGGAGCAGGCGAAGCACATAAAAATTTACAGTGGCCCTGTATGGCTGTGACTACAGAGTGACCGAGTTACAGTGCAGGAGCAGGCGAAGCACATAAAAATTTATCGTGGCCCTGTATGGCTGTGACTACAGAGTGACCGAGTTACAGTGCAGGAGTAGGGTGACCAGACGTCCTCTTTTCCCTGGACATGTCCTACTTTTGAGCCTTAAAAAAATGTCCTGGGGGAATTTCAAAATCGTCCGGGATTTTGTTCGACTGCCTCAAACTGTTTGAGTCAAACATAATACATGTAACATGTATTATGCTTGACTGAAACAGTTTGAGGCAGTCGAATAAAATCATTTTAACTGTTAATATGGCCTTTAGGGGTTAAAAATAATTTTAAAAAAACTCACCTTTTCCACTTGTTCGCGCAGCCCGGTGTCTTCTTTCTTCTTTCCCCTTGCAGGAACCTGCAAAAGGACCTTTGGTGACATCACCAAAGGTCCTTTTGCAGGTCCTGCAAGGGGAAAGAAGAAATAAGACACCGGCTGCGCGAACAAGTGGAAAAGGTGAGTTTTTTTTTAATTATTTTTAACCCCTAAAGGCCATTTTAACTATTATTCTCCCCCCCCCAAAAAAAAAGGTGTCCTCCTTTTCAGAAACCCAAATCTGGTCACCCTATGCAGGAGCAGGCGAAGCACATAAAAATTTAGCGTGACCCTGTATGGCTGTGATTAAAGAGTGACCGAGTTACAGTGCAGGAGCAGGCGAAGCACATAAAAATTTAGCGTGACCCTGTATGGCTGTGACAACAGAGTGACTGAGTTACAGTGCAGAAGCAGGCGAAGCACATAAAAATTTATTGTGGCCCTGTATGGCTGTGACTACAGAGTGACCGAGTTTCATAGCTCACGCAGCACTTAGGGAGGTGAGCTGGGACTGCAAGGGGGAGTGGTTTGGTCTCAGCACAGCACAGGAGGATCGCCCCTCCCCCCCTTTGCTATGATTGGTCGGCGATATGTGAGGAGGAGCAGGCAGAGTAAAAGGGAAGTGCGGGCCACGTGACTTCCTCTCTGGCCACACTTCTGGAAGAAGGAACCCTGTCCAGGTCCTACACCATGTCCCTGGAGCAGCTCATCCGGCGGAGAGTGGCCCAGGAGGGCTCAGAATGGCTGGAGAGGATGCTGGAGCAGGCAGCTGGATCACAGGGCAGCGTTGCCAGAGGTAAGGCCCAGGCGCAGGATTAACCCTCCGCAGCGCCTTAGCCCTAGTCCTGCATCACGTCCTTCTAGCGGCCGGGGCCCCAGGGTGGCGCATAATGTGACGCTGCAGCGGTCGGGAGCACAGGGTCCCGTGTGTCCGGCCAAGGTACAGGCCGCACTGTACATTCCCCGCGGTTGCGGGTGTCCCCGCTGCATGGCCCCCTCTTCCAGTAGTTCATACACCTCCTACCTCATCTCCAGCCGCAGTGGCTCCTGGGGTGTCAGGCCTTGCGGTGGAGTCACAGCTGCAGGACAATCTGCAGGTTCCCACGCTGCTGCAGGGTCCCGGCCCTGTTTTGTCCCCACCGGATCTGGGCTCACCGCAATGTTACACTGCTCAGGCCCCTACTTCATGTCTGGTGCATCCGCCGCGTGCTGTGGTGGATTTTCCCTCATCCCCGCGTAGATCGGCTGCAGGTCTTCCACATGGCACCCCCGCGGGGGATACACTAATGAGGAGTCAGCATTCTCGCAAACGCCACGTTATCCAGATGATCCCAGAGGTGGTGGGTCCCGGCAACGCCCGCAGTATGGGGTTGGCAGACACCGCCATGGCTCGCACTACCGTCATCGCCGTTATAGGAGGGGTTGCAGGCTTCCGGTCGACTCGGATGACGATTGGAGTTCTGAGAGGGACGCTAGGTCCCGGCTCACACCTCGTGACACTGTTTTTTCTTTTTCCGAGTCTTCTACAGATACCGAACGTGGGGCACGTTCCCGTCGTCGTGGCAACTCAGGTAGAAGGGGCATCCGTTGCCGCCACTCTCGCTCCACCCATGATATTGGACGGAGGTCCGGTGTGAGGCCCAGGCGCAGCCCTCGTCGATCTGCTTCCACTAATAGCAAAGCTACGACTTCGCAATCCAGACCAGGAGGCGTTGAGAATGCTGTTTACAGTGGTCGGGCTTCAGCTCCGGTGTCCCTACCTTCGGAAGTTCAGCCGATGTCACCTCCAGTCCTACACGCTCCCCCACCACCGGCTCCCCTTACGACGACTCCCGGACAGATGGGAGCGGGTGAGTTATCTTGCCTTCCGGCCTGGTCAGCCATCACCACACATAGCACGAACGCTGCGGATGATATGGTTGCAGCTTTGAAAGATTTAGTAGCCAGATGTGAGAATCAGGTTTCTGGGGCTCCTGCCCAGCAGGTTGATTCAGTGACTAGCAGCCTGTTATTTAGGGATTCCCTCTTCTGTGGAGTAGCACCGTTAGGGACACATGTATCAGTCGAGATAAAGGACAAGATCAGGAAGGGCGAATATGTCGATATTTGGTCGTTACTTTCCGTCGACCATGTTACAGTTGATAAAGAGAGATTTTTTGAAAAAGGTTCAGAGAGGAAGCAAAAAATTGCGAAAACTTTTAGTAATTGGATACAGGCCTTCGCCATATTGGCGCATTTGGTTTCTCAATTCCATCCTGACAAGGGCCCGGAGCTCTTTGTTTATCTTGACACAATATATAGCGCCTACAAGTTGTACGGGGGTACAGCTTGGTGGCGCTATGATGAAGAGTTCCGGCGCCGCCTTGCTCTTAATGCCTCCGTTGGTTGGGCTTCTAAGGCCACCGACGTGTGGCTACAGTTGATACTAGCTCAGAAACCATCACGCCCCTTTCCAGGTGGAGCCGCGTCCTCGGTGCAGTCAGCCGGAGCCGCGGCCTCAGCCTCAGGCACACATAAACCCACGGGTGCCTGTTGGCTGTTTAACGAAGGCCACTGCAGATTCTACAGTAACTGTAAATTCAGGCACGAGTGCTCCATTTGTGCTGGCTCCCACTCCGCCATTCGTTGTTTCCGAAGGGCTAAGGGGTCAGCCACTGTGGGCCACCCCGGCTCCAATGAGAACACCGGTGAAAAGTCACATGCTCCACAAATGGCTAGGGCTATACCCAAGGAAGGAGGAAGCAAAGCTAATCCATGATGGTTTCACAGTAGGTTTTTATATTCCTCATAGCCCGATGCAGTCTGTTTTGATATGTGATAACTTGAAGTCAGTTCGGGAAGCTCCCGATTTGGTTTGGGAAAAATTGCTGAAGGAGGTCCATTTAGGTAGAATGGCGGGCCCCTTTTCGGAGCCCCCCTTGGTTAATTTAAGAGTGTCTCCTCTTGGGCTGGTGCCCAAAAAGGAGCCTGGAAAATACAGACTGATACATCACCTCTCGTACCCTCCAGGGTCTTCGGTGAACGACGGGATTTCCAGGGAGGAGGCGGCGGTTTCATATACTTCCTTTGACCGAGCCGTGGTATTGGTACGCCGGGCAGGTCAAGGTGCATTGATGGCTAAATCCGATATCGAGGCAGCTTTCCGCCTCCTCCCAGTGCATCCCGATTGTTTCCACTTACTAGGTTGCAGGATGGATCACCAGTATTTTGTTGACATGTGTCTCCCAATGGGTTGCTCCATTTCTTGTTACTATTTTGAAGTTTTCAGTTCCTTTTTGGAATGGATTACCCGTTGGGAGACAGGTTATTCCTCCATCCTGCATTACCTTGATGACTTCCTATTCATTGGTCCCCGGGGTACTAACGTTTGTCGTTTTCTGTTACATACTTTCCAGCAATTGATGGCTTCCATCGGGGTTCCGCTTTCTCTAGAAAAAACGGAAGGTCCCACTACTGAATTGTCCTTTTTAGGCGTAGAGTTAGATTCAGTTTCTATGGTATTCCGATTGCGTCAAGAGAAGCTGCGCCGCTTGTCTGAAGCGGTGGAACACATGGTTCTCGCTAAAAAAGTTACGCTGCACCAGATGCAGGTTTTATTGGGACTGTTGACATTTGCTGCAAGAATAATGCCTATGGGCAGGGCGTTTTGTAGGCGCTTATCTCTGTCCACAAAAGGGATTCTACAGCCGGGACACTTCATTAGAGTCACTAAACCCATGCGGGCAGACTTACTAGTCTGGCAGGCCTTTCTCCTTTCCTATAATGGGCGCTCCATTATTCAGTTTGAAGAAGTTGGGAATGTGGATCTTCAACTGTTTACAGATACTGTAGATAGCTTGGGATTTGGGACTCTTATGGGTATTCACTGGTGTGCGGGGATATGGCCTTTGGAATGGGCAGCATGGGGCTTGACTAGGAATTTGACCCTCTTAGAATTATTTCCGTTAGTGGTGGCTGTGGAGCTATGGGGGGAGCAAATGGCCAATAGGCGTATTTGCCTTTGGTCTGCTAATAACTCAGTTGTAAAGGTGGTGAATCAACAATCTTCCTCATCCTTACCTGTTCTTGCCCTGCTGCGTCATTTTGTGCTCCGGTGCCTTCAATGGAATATATGGTTTAGAGCGAAGCATGTGCCTGGATTTCATAATGCCTTAGCTGCCGCTCTGTCCCATTCTCAGATTCGACGATTCCGGGATCTTCATCCGGAGGCCGATCCTGTGGGGGAACTGTGCCCGGACTTCTTATGGCGCATGGTGGAGAACAACTTGTAAATCTGTTGAGGTCCTCTGTATCTCATTCCATGTGGTCTAGCCACATGAAGGTTTGGGGGGACTGGTTGCGTTTGGCTGGGGGTCACATACCTGGTTCATTAGATGACCTTCTTCGGGTATCTTTACAGTTATTGGCTCAGCTCAGGGAGAGAGGTGTCACGGCAGTTACAGTTAATAAATACATGTCTTGGGTTGCTTTCATGCTTAAAGTGTTCGGTGTTCCTGATATTACTAAACATTTTATGATTCGGAAAAATCCTCAAAGGTTGGCGGAAGGAGATTACGATTCCAGATAGTCGTAGGCCGGTGTCCTTGGGCCTCCTACATAGCCTATGCACCACGTTAGACACTTTGTGTGCTACTAAGGGTGAGGCTTTGCTTTTGTGCTGGCTTTTTTCGCAGCACTCCGTATCAGCGAATTGGTCCCCTCAAGTAAGACCGCAGGAGGGGGTTTAAGGGTGGGGGATGTCTATCTGGGACCGTCTGTCGTTAAATTATGCAATACACGTTCGAAAACAGATCAGCAAGGTAGAGGGACGTGGCTAACGCTCTCTCCGTTGGGTACTGAGGTTTGTCCGGTTACAGTCACAAAGGCCTTTTCTGCTGCGCGGGGTAAGGGAGTTCACTTTTTGTGTCACAAGTCTGGGCTGCCTTTAACTAGGTACCAGTTTACAGCTGTATTTAAGTCTGCTTTGCGAGCCTTGGGGTTGAAGGACGATGAATTCGGAACCCACTCATTTCGCATAGGCGCCGCCACGGTAGCAAACGCGTGTGGGATGGGTGACGAGAGCATCCGTTCTCTTGGCCGTTGGAAATCTGAGTGCTATAAGTCTTATATACGGCCTGATCTTATGTGTTATACTGTTTCTAACAATTGACTTTTCTTTCTTAGGTTCTGTTCGCATTTGGCTTGTTGGCCATTCGTTTATTTTCTGGGCTAAAGATTGGGCAGTATCCCGCCCTCATGGCCTGTCCCTGGGTCTACCTGATGCCGAGATCATATGGCACGGCATCAGAGGTCTGCGGTGGATACAGGTACTCCCAGAGATCATGGCTTTGTCGAGAGTTCAGGCGAAGCCTGATATTCTTCTGTTACATGCAAGGGGTAATGATATGGCAAAGGTGAAGGTTGGAGATCTGCTTTCTGTTATCAAATCCGATTTTCTACGTTTTACTGATCTTTTCGGTGATACAATTTTAGTGTGGTCTGACATAATCCCATGCCAGTTATGGAGAGGTGCTCGGGATCATTTAGCAATAGAGAGGGCCCGGCGGGTCCTGAACATGAAAGTGTCTAAATTTGTCCGTGCTTTAGGAGGTGTGGCCATTCGGCACCATGAGCTTGAGGGTGACAATGCTAACTTACTGCTTCTTGATGGCGTGCACTTAAACCCTATTGGGCTTGATATTTTTATTGTGGGTCTGCAAGACGGCCTAGAGGCGGCTCTTGCTTTGCGGAGTGGGGGTAGTCGGCCATCCACATAGGGGTATGCGATGGCCTCCTTGGCGGTATGCCGTGCCCAAGGAGTGGAAGTTCGGCCTTCATGCCCGCTGTTCGAGGGGTAGCGGCATTCAGGCGGCGGGATTTACTTGATTAAATGGGCACGGTCAATACGTAATTAAATACGTGTTAAATACGGAAATTGTGCAATAAAGCTGTGGCCAGCCTCCTTTGTTAACCCATAATACAAATTTGAGTGTATTTATTGAAAGGGGTTTTAATACAGGGAGGGGTTGTCCTCCCATTTAAAGAGCTGATTTAGTCATACTTGCAGTCTCATAGCTCACGCAGCACTTAGGGAGGTGAGCTGGGACTGCAAGGGGGAGTGGTTTGGTCTCGCCAACATTCTCCTCCTCTTCCTCTTCCTCCTCATCCTCATCCCCCTCCTCCAATACACGCTGAGAAACAGACCGGAGGGTGCACTGGCTATCAAGCGACGTATCTTCTTCCCCCATCTCCTGTGACAAGCGCAAAGCTTCTGACTTCATGCTGAGCAGTGAGTTTTTCAACAGGCAAAGCAGCGGGATGGTGAGGCTGATAATGGCGGCATCGCCGATGACCATCTGTGTTGACTCCTCAAAGTTCCTCAACACCTGACAGATTTCAGACATCCACGTCCACTCCTCATTGTAGACTTGAGGAAGCTGACTGACCTGACTACCAGTTCTGGTGGAAGTTGACATCTGGCAGTCTACGATCGCTCTGCACTGCTGGTAAACTCTTGATAACATGTTTAATGTTGAATTCCATCTCGTGGGCAAGTCACACAACAGTCGGTGAGCTGGCAGTTGTAGGAGCCACTGTGCTGTCCTGAGAGTGGCAGCATCTGTGGTTGACTTGCGGAAATGCGCACAGATACGGCGCACCTTGGTGAGCAAATCTGACAAATTGGGGTATGTCTTGAGGAACCGCTGAACTATTAGATTGAACACGTGGGTCAGGCATGGCACATGTGTCGGTCTGCCGAGTTGCAGAGCCGCCACCAGGTTACGCCCGTTGTCACACACAACCGTGCCTGGCTTGAGGTTCAGCGGTGCCAGCCACAGATCGGTCTGCGCCGTGATGCCCTGTAACAGCTCTTGGGCGGTGTGCCTTTTGTCACCTAAGCTCAGCAGTTTGAGCACCGCCTGCTGGCGCTTACACACGGCACTGCTGCTGCGACTAGAGCTACCGACTGAAGGCGCCGTGCCCACGGATGGTAATTCGGAGGAGGGGTTGGAGGAAGAGGCATAGTACATCTGAGAAACCGTGACCGAGGTAGTCCCCGCAATCCTCTGTGTGGGCAGTACATGAGCGACCCCAGGGTTAGACTCGGTGCCAGCCTCCACTAAGTTAACCCAATGTGCCGTCAATGAGATATAGTGTCCCTGCCCGGCAGCACTTGTCCACGTGTCCGTGGTTAGGTGGACCTTATAACTAACTGCGTTGGTCAGGGCACGGATGATGTTCTCTGACACGTGCTGGTGTAGGGCTGGGACGACACATCGGGAAAAATGTGGCGGCTGGGGACCAAGTACCGAGGGACAGCCACCGCCAGGTTGCGGAAAGCCTTAGTCTCTACCAGTCTATAGGGCAGCATCTCCAGGCTCAACAATTTGGAGATGTGGACTTTTAGGGCTTGTGCATGTGGGTGGCTGGAATTGTATTTGCGCTTGCGCTCAAATGTCTGCTGCACAGACAGCTGAACGCTGCGCTGGGACACATTGGTGGAGGTTGTGGAGGATCGTGGAGGTGAAGGGGTGGTTGTAGGGCGGGAGGCGCTCGTGCCAGGGTCCTGGGCGGGGGGTTGACTCGCCGAGCCAGCATGTGATACAGGGGAAGGGGCAGTGGTGTGACCCGCAGGAGGTGAACGGCCTTGGTTCCACTGAGTGGGGTGTTTAGCACTCATATGCCTGCGCATGCTGGTAGTGGTTAGGCTGGTAGTGGTGGCTCCCCTGCTGATCCTGGTGTGGCACAGGTTGCACACCACAGTCCGTCGGTCATCCTCACTTTCTTTAAAAAACCTCCAGACTTGCGAACATCTAGGCCTCGGCACGGGAGCTTGACTCCGTGAAACAGTTGCTGCTGATGCACCAGCTCTGGCCCGGCTTCTCCCTCTGGCCACCCCACTGCCTCTTCCAACCTGTTCTGGTGCTGCACTTGCCTCCCCCTCAGAAGCACTGTCTTGAGTTGGATTACCAAGCCAGCTCGGGTCAGTCACCTCATCATCCACCAGCTCTTCCTCCGATTCCTCACTCTGCTCCCCCCTCGGACTTACTGCCCTGACAACAACGTCACTGTCTGACAACCGTATCTCATCATCATCATTATCATCCGACACCTCTTCACGCACTACTTGCACAAAGTCCACACTCTCATCACCCACAGACTGTGAAAGTTCTAAATTTTGGGCATCAGGACAGAGCAACTGCTCAGGTTGCTCTTGATCAGTGGTTTGTGTCTCTGGGTAGGGTCCTGAAAAGAGTTCCTGTGAGTATGCCTGATCTGAATCCATACTTTCCGTGGGGGGGGGGGCAGTCTGGGGGGAAGGAGGTTGAGCTGGAGGAGACAGAGGTCTACTCCCTTGCCTAGCGTGGGTGGACTGCATGGAAGAGTGGGTGGTGGATAAATTACTGGACGCATTGTCCGCTATCCACGTCATCACCTGTTCGCACTGTTGTGGTTTCAATAGTGGTGTACCACGTGATCTAGTAAGTTGTGAGATGAAGCTAGGGAGCGAAACTCTGTGGCGTTCCACTGCTCCCTCATCAGCATGTACAGTGTCACCCTGCCCAGGACCACGGCCTCTGCCCCTGCCCCCTACACTACTTGAACGCCCACGCCCTTGTCCTCGACCCTTAGCCCTTGGGTTCAACATTTTGTATATTCCCCAAACTGTCGAGTTAATATCTGAGGCCAAAACTGTATTCAGTAGACAGTAGAATTACTATCTGAGGCAAAAAAATTTAGTCTTTAGACTCCAGCTATTGCACCGCAAACCACTCAATTTTGCACTGGACTGTAGTTTATATAACTGAGAATAAAAACGTATTCTCTAGACTGCGGCTAGTGTATCGCACACCTCCCAATTGTTCACTGGACTGTAGTTTATATAATTGAGTGAAAAAAAATTATTCTCTAGACTGCGGCTAGTGTATCGCACACCTCACAATTGTTCACTGGACTGTAGTTTATATAATTGAGTGAAAAAAATTATTCTCTAGACTGTGGCTAGTGTATCGCACACCTCACAATTGTTCACTGGACTGTAGTTTATATAATTGAGTGAAAAAAATTATTCTCTAGACTGCGGCTAGTGTATCGCACACCTCACAATTGTTCACTGCACTGTAGTTTATATAACTGAGTGACAAAACGTATTCCCTAGACTGCACTACAGATCCCAGCAAGCCAAGGTACAGCAGCAGCAAAAATGAGTACTGAGAGGACTTTGGGCAATTTCATTGGGGTCTGTGTAGACCATGTGCTGTCCCTTCTGCCACCAGTCACTGTGCACAGTGTGCAGCCAAGATGGCGGTCGCTGCACTACAAGTCCCAGCCAGCAGCCGAGAGGAGGACAAAAAAAAATGTCGTTGTAGCCCTTAGAAAGAGCGTTGGGTTCTTTGTGGATGATTCCTGCCTAACCAGATTCTAATTTCACGCCCTAACAGTGTAAGGCCAAGATGGAGGTAGCTGCACTGCAAGTCCCAGCCAGCAGCCTGGAGGAGACCAAAAAAAAAAACGTGCTTGTAGCCCTTAGAAGGGCTGTTGGGTTCTTTGTGGGTGATTCCTGCCTAACCAACAACTGAATTGAGGCCCTAGCACTCTCCCTGACAGACAGCAGCTCTATCCCTAATCTCATGCAGACGGCGTATGACGCGAGCAGCACGGGACCAGATTCTTATATTCCCAGGTCATCTGATCTGGCCAGCCAATCCCTGCTATTGACTTGTAGGGGCCCCACGTGATGCTAGGAGGTACCAAAGAATCTCCTGCATGTTGATTGGCTGAAAAAAGGCGGCTAACATGCAGGAAGAGGAAGTTACCATTTCCTCGAGGATCGCGATATGTTCTTCCGAGTAGCGAGCATATGCGAATACCCTAATGCTTGAACGAGCACCAAGCTCGGACGAGCATGTTCGCTTATCTCTAAGTATAACGTCACGTTTGGCTCCTTGTACAAAGTCTCCTTGCCCCCATATAGTATAATGGCTCCTTGTGGCTGCCCCATACATTGCAAACGTCTCCCTGTGGCCGCCCTCATACAGTATAACGTCTCCTTGTGGTCGCCTCATACAGTCATGTCATACAGTTTGTCTCCTTTGGGCTGCCCCATACAGTATAATGTCACGTTGTGGTACAGTATAAGTCACGTTGTGGCTGCCCCCATAACAGTATAATTCTCCTTGTGGCTGCC
>ONZH01015669.1:0-20331 GCA_900303285.1 Rhinella marina | reverse complement strand
TCTCTTGCAAAGTAATTTCTCATAACTGGTGTCATACCCACCGTCTGTTCAGTTACTACACGGCTGTGTACCTTGAAATATACAATATATAGGCCTTTTAATTGGCAACTGTACTGTGCGTTCTCTTGCAAAATAATTTCAATACCTGGTGTTAATACCCACCGTCTGAACAGTTAGTACACGGCTGTGTACCTTGAAATATACAATATATAGGCCTTTAATTGGCCAACTGTACTGTGCGTTCTCTTGCAAAGTAATTTCACATACCTGGTGTTAATACCCACCGTCTGTTCAGTTAGTACACGGCTGTGTACCTTGAAATATACAATATCTAGGCCTTTAATTGGCAACTGTACTGTGCGTTCTCTTGCAAATTAATTTCAATACCTGGTGTTAATACCCACCGTCTGAACAGTTAGTACACGGCTGTGTGTACCTTGAACTATACAATATAATAGGCCTTTAATTGGCAAACTGTTACTGTGCGTTCTCTTGCAAAATAATTTTTCACATACCTGGTGTTAATACCCACCGTCTGAACAGTTAGTACACGGCTGTGTACCTTGAAATATAACAATATATAGGCCTTTAATTGGCAACTGTACTGTGCGTTCTCTTGCAAAATTAATTTCACATACCTGGTGTTAATACCCACCGTCTGTTCAGTTAGTACACGGCTGTGTACCTTGAAATATACAATATATAGGCCTTTAATTGGCCAACTGTACTGTGCGTTCTCTTGCAAAATTAATTTCACATACCTGGTGTTAATACCCACCGTCTGTTCAGTTAGTACACGGCTGTGTACCTTGAAATATAACAATATCTAGGCCTTTTAATTGGCCAACTGTACTGTGCGTTCTCTTGCTAAATAATTTTCATATACCTGGTGTTAAATACCCACCGTCTGTTCAGTTAGTACACGGCTGTGTACCTTGAAATATAACAATATATAGGCCTTTAATTGGCACTGTACTGTGCGTTCTCTTGCTAAATTAATTTTCAATACCTGGTGTTAATACCCACCGTCTGTTCAGTTAGTACACGGCTGTGTACCTTGAAATATAAATATATAGGCCTTTATAATTGGCAACTGTACTGTGCGTTCTCTTGCAAAATTAATTTCACATACCTGGTGTTAATACCCACCGTCTGAACAGTTAGTACACGGCTGTGTACCTTGAAATATACAATATATAGGCCTTTAATTGGCAACTGTACTGTGCGTTCTCTTGCAAAATTAATTTCACATACCTGGTGTTAATACCCACCGTCTGAACAGTTAGTACACGGCTGTGTACCTTGAAATATACAATATATAGGCCTTTAATTGGCAACTGTACTGTGCGTTCTCTTGCAAATAATTTCACGGCTGTGAAGGCAAAATATTGTAAAAAAAAAAAATAAAATGCGGAGGGGGGCTAGCGGAATCGGACGTGGACGAGGACGGGGGCGCGGAAATGCTGTTGGGGGCCTTGTTGAAGCCAGTGGGGATACAATGCGTGCTGGTGAGGGTCAGCCAGGATCCCGCTCATCCAGAATCCCTGCCTTTATGGGACAGTTAAGCAGGGGGCGGGTTACACCGCTGTTGAGGCCTGAGCAGGTTGAACAGGTGGTGCAATGGATAGCCGATAGCGCTTCCACACAGTTGTCCACCAGCCAGTCATCCACACAGTCTCACTCTGACCCTCCTTCCTCCACACCTGGCCAACAGAGTCATCCCACCATTGACCCCTCCCAGGAGCTCTTTTCGGGTCCTTTTTCAGATGTGCCGGAAGAATCCCAGGAGCTAGCAGAGGAATTTGTTTGTAGTGATGCCCAAACACTTGAGTTTTCGCCATCTCCTGCTGATGTGGACCCTGAACCAGCATCTGTTATCATGAGCGATGATGATGATGAGACGCAGTTGCCATCAAGGGAGGCTGTTGGAATGTCCAGTGGGCAGGAGGAGGAGCAGAGTGAGGAAGAGGAGGTGGTGGATGACGAAATGACCGACCCCACTTGGCCAGGGGTGATGTCCAGCGGGGAAAGCAGTGGAGAGGTGGTGGTCTGCGCAGCACCGAAAAAGGCAGCAAGAGGCAGAGGGATGTCCAGAGGCAGAGGGATGTCCAGAGGCAGAGGATGTCCACAGGCAGATGTCCACAGGCAGAGGGATGTCCAGAGGCAGAGGACAGTCCAGACAGAGAAGTGAGGCCACAGCCAGCAGGGCCGAAGCTGTTCCCGGCAGCGGGCAGTCGCGCGAAGCTCCCCCATCGAGGCCTCGTACTTCTGTGGTGTGGAGATTTTTTAATGTTTGTGCGGATGACAAACTGAGCGCGGTTTGCACACTCTGCCACTCAAAACTGAGTAGGGGCTCTGAGAAGAGCAATCTGACCACCTCAGGCATGCGGCGTCACTTGGAAGTCAAGCACTGGGCTGAGTGGGAGAGAGCAAACGCAATACAACCTGCGCCCGGTCTTGCTGCCACTGCCTCTTCCCCTTTGTTGTGTGCTGCCACTGCGGTCCAGACCTCCAGCCAGGACACCTCCACATCTGCCTCTGCCTCGGCTACTTTGGGGCCTTCTCCTTCAGCCTCCCCTTCCCCCGCCTCTTCGCCTGCACCTTCACACTCCTCGTCCCAACAACTGTCCATCTCGCAGGCGTTCGACCGCAGGCGGAAGTACGCCTCGAGTCACCCCCAAGCCCAAGCCTTAAACTGCCACATCTCCAAACTGCTGGCCCTGGAGATGTTGCCGTTTAGGCTTGTGGAGACGCAGGCCTTCCGCGACCTGATGGCGGCTGCCGCACCTCGCTATTCCGTCCCCAGCCGCCACTACTTTTCCCGGAGTGCCGTCCCCGCCCTGCACCAGCACGTGTCGCGTAACATCAGGCGGGCCCTGAGGTACGCAGTCAGCGCAAAGGTCCACTTGACCACCGACTCGTGGACAAGCGCTTGCGGCCAGGGACGATACATCTCTTTGACGGCACACTGGGTGAATGTAGTGGAAGCGGGGACGGGGTCGCAAACAGAGACGGCCTACCTACCACCCCCGCCCAAGATTGCCAGCATGGGTTCTGATAAACCCCCCTCCTCCTCCTCCTCCTCCTCCTCCTCTGCCTTAACATCGCCCTCAGCCGCTAGCTGGAAGCGTTGCAGCACTGGCGCGGGGAGACGTCAGCAGGCGGTGCTTAAGCTCATCAGCTTGGGCGACAGGAAGCACAGCGCCCCAGAGGTGAGGGACGCCATATTGCAGCAGACGGAGATGTGGCTGTCGCCGCTGCAGCTAGGACCAGGCATGGTCGTGTGCGATAACGGCCGTAACCTGGTGGCGGCTCTGGAGCTTGCCGAACTCAATCACGTACCATGCCTGGCCCACGTTTTTAATCTGGTAGTCCAAAAATTTCTAAAGACTTACCCCAACCTGGCAGAGCTACTGGTGAAAGTGCGGCGCTTGTGCGCTCACTTTCGGAAGTCAACTGTAGCTGCTGCTAGCTTAAAAAAACTCCAGCAACGCCTCCATTTGCCTGAACATCGGCTGTTGTGCGACCTGCCGACTCGCTGGAATTCCACCTATTCCATGTTGGCCAGGGTGTGTGAGCAGCAGAGAGCATTGATGGAGTACCAGATTATGAATCCACGCGTGCCTCCAACTCAGCTCCCTCAGTTTGCCAACCACGAGTGGCCATGGATGGCAGACATATGCGATGTACTGCGTATCTTTGAGGAGTCCACCAAGAAGGTCAGCAGCGAGGACGCTATAGTGAGCGTAACCATCCCGCTCCTATGCGTCCTTAAAGAATCGCTCATCGCAATAAGGGAGAACGCATTGCACGCAGAGGAGACGGGGGTAGGAGGAGACGCAACGGAGCTACACAGTCAGACCACACTTTTGTCTGCTTCACGGTGGCAGTTGCAGGAGGAGGAGGAGGAGGAGGACGACGTGGAGGTGGCTGTGGAAGAGGAGGAGGATGCTGGCGGCGAGGGTAGCAGTCAGGCTGTGTGCGTCCCATTGGTTCAGCGCGGATGGGGCGGAGAGGAGGCGGAAGAGGAAGAGGAGGAAATGGCAAGTGATCCTTCTGGTGGGGGCAGTGAGGTCATGCCTATTCAGAGTCTGGCACACATGGCTGACTTCATGCTGGGCTGCTTTTCCCGGGACACACGTGTTGTCCGGATAGTGGAGAACAAACTGTACTGGGTCTTCGCACTCCTGGACCCCCGGTATAAAGATAACGTCTCCTCTTTTATTCCGGTAGAGGAGAGGACGAATCGATTGCTGGAATACCAGAGGGAACTCGTGCAGAACATGATGGAGATTTTCCCACCCACCATCGCTGGCGGCAGAGAGGAGAGGGTCTCCCAGAGTCCCACAACATCCATCAGGCCCACAGCCACCAGGGGAACACTCTCCAAGGTGTGGGACACGTTCATGGCACCCCCTCGTGCAACTTCCATCACTGCCGGGGCCCGCTATCAGCAGGAGGGACAAGTATCGGCGATGTTGCGGGAGTACCTGGCAGACCGTAACCCTGTCCTCCCCGATCCCTCGGCGTCCTACACTTACTGGGCTCTCCAAGGTTGGACACGTGGCTGGAACTGTCCCCTGTACGCCTTGGAGGTGCTTGCCTGCCCTGCCGCCAGCGTGCTATCAGAAAGGGTGTTCAGCGCAGCCGGGGGCATTATAACCCGATAAGCGCAGCCGCCTGTCAACCGACAGTGCCGACAGGCTGACGCTAATCAAAATGAACAGCAAGTGGATTGACCCGGACTTTGCTTCTCCAACCGTGGAAAGCAGCCCAAAAGTGAAGTGCCATCTGTATGAAGTGCCATTTCCTCCTCCACCTCTCCTCCTCCTCCTTTACCGCCTTAGAATTGCTCCGCTAAAAAAAAATATATATATATTTATGGCTCTCCTCTTGGGCCTCCACATAATTTTTAAGAGGTCTCACCTCTTGGGCCTCCACATAATTTTTAAGAGGTCTCACCTCTTGGGCCTCCACATAATTTTTAAGAGGTCTCACCTCTTGGGCCTCCACATAATTTTTAAGAGGTCTCACCTTTGGCCTCAACATAATTTTTAAGAGGTCTCACCTCTTGGGCCTCAACATAATTTTTAAGAGGTCTCACCTCTTGGCCTCCACATAATTTTTTAAGAGTCTCACCTCTTGCGGCCTCCACAAAATTTTTAAGAGGTCTCACCTCTTGGCAGCCACATAATTTTTAAGAGGTCTCACCTCTTGGGCCTCCACATAATTTTTAAGAGGTCTCACCTCTTGGGCTCCACATAATTTTTAAGAGGTCTCACCTCTTGGGCCTCCACATAATTTTTAACCGGGTCTCACCTCTTGGGCCTCCACAAAATGTTTAAGAGGTGTCACCTCTTGGGCCTCCACATAATTTTTAACAGTTCTCACCTCTTGGCCTCCACAATATGTTTAACAGGTCTCACCTCTTGGCCTCCACAAAAAATGTTTAACAGGTCTCACCTCTTGGGCCTCCACATAATTTTTAACCGGTCTCACCTCTTGGGCCTCCACAAAATGTTTAAGAGGTGTCACCTCTGGGCCTCCACATAATTTTTAACAGTTCTCACCTCTTGGGCCTCCACAAAATGTTTAACAGGTCTCACCTCTTGGGCCTCCACAAAATGTTTAACAGGTCTCACCTCTTGGGCCTCCACATAATTTTTAACAGTTCTCACCTCTTGGGCCTCCACAAAATGTTTAACAGGTTCACCTCTTGGGCCTCCACATAATTTTTAACCGGTCTCACCTCTTGGGCCTCCACAAAATGTTTAAGAGGTGTCACCTCTTGGGCCTCCACATAATTTTTTAACAGTTTTCACCTCTTGGGCCTCCACAAAATGTTTAACAGGTCTCACCTCTTGGGCCTCCACATAATTTTTAAGAGGTCTCACCTCTTGGGCCTGCACACAAAATGTTTAAGAGGTCTCACCTCTTGGGCCTCCACATAATTTTAACAGGTCTCACCTCTTGGGCCTCCACAAAATCTTTAAGAGGTCTCAACCTCTTGGGCCTCCACAAAATCTTTAAGAGGTCTCACCTCTTGGGCCTCCACATAATTTTTAAGAGGTTCTCACCTCTTGGGCCTCCACATAATTTTTAAGAGGTCTCAACCGTCTTGGGCCTCCACAAAATTTTTTAAGAGGTCTCACCTCTTTGGGCAGCCACATAATTTTTAAGAGGTCTCACCTCTTGGGCCTCCACATAATTTTTAACAGTCTCACCTCTTGGGCCCTCCACAAAATGTTTAACAGGTCTCACCTCTTGGGCCTCCACATAATTTTTAAGAGTCTCACCTCTTGGCCTGCACAAAATCTTTAAGAGGTCTCACCTCTTGGGCCTCCACATAATTTTTAACAGGTCTCACCTCTTGGGCCTCCACAAAATCTTTAAGAGGTCTCACCTCTTGGGCCTCCACAAAATCTTTAAGAGGTCTCACCTCTTGGGCCTCCACAAAATCTTTTAAGAGGTCTCACCTCTTGGGCCTGCAACAAAATGTTAAGAGGTCTCACCTCTTGGGCCTCCCACATAATTTTTAACAGGTCTCACCTCTTGGGCCTCCACATAATTTTAAAGAGGTCTCACCTCTTGGGCCTCCACAAAATCTTTAAGAGGTCTCACCTCTTGGGCCTCCACAAAATCTTTAAGAGGTCTCACCTCTTGGGCCTCCACAAAATCTTTAGAGGTCTCACCTCTTGGGCCTCCACATAATTTTTAACAGGTCTCACCTCTTGGGCCTCCACAAAAATCTTTAAGAGGTCTCACCTCTTGGCCTCCACAAAATCTTTAAGAGGTCTCACCTCTTGGGCCTCCACAAAATCTTTAAGAGGTCTCACCTCTTGGGCCTGCACAAAATGTTTAAGAGGTCTCACCTCTTGGGCCTCCACATAATTTTTAACAGGTCTCACCTCTTGGGCCTCCACATAATTTTAAAGAGGTCTCACCTCTTGGGCCTCCACAAAATCTTTAAGAGGTCTCACCTCTTGGGCCTCCACAAAATCTTTAAGAGGTCTCACCTCTTGGGCCTCCACAAAATGTTTAAGAGGTCTCACCTCTTGGGCCTCCACATAATTTTTAAGAGGTCTCACCTCTTGGGCCTCCACAAAATTTTTTAAGAGGTCTCACCTCTTGGGCAGCCACATAATTTTTAAGAGGTCTCACCTCTTGGGCCTCCACATAATTTTTAAGAGGTCTCACCTCTTGGGCCTCCACATAATTTTTAACCGGTCTCACCTCTTGGGCCTCCACAAATGTTTAACAGGTCTCACCTCTTGGGCCTCCACAAAATGTTTAACAGGTCTCACCTCTTGGGCCTCCACATAATTTTTTAAACCGTCTCACCTCTTGGGCCTCCACAAAATGTTTAAGAGGTGTCACCTCTTGGGCCTCCACATAATTTTTAACAGTTCTCACCTCTTGGGCCTCCACAAAATGTTTAACAGGTCTCACCTCTTGGGCCTCCACAAAATGTTTAACAGGTCTCACCTCTTGGGCCTCCACATAATTTTAACAGTTCTCACCTCTTGGGCCTCCACAAAGTGTTTAACAGGTCTCACCTCTTGGGCCTCCACAAAAGGTTTAAGAGGTTAACAGTGGAAAGCAGCCAAAAGTGAAGTGCCATCTGTATGAAGTGCCATTTTCTCCTCCACCTCCTCCTCCTCCTCCTCCTTAACCGCCGTAGAATTGCTCCGTAAATAAGAAAAATGTATATATTTATGGCTCACCTCTTGGGCCTCCACATAATTTTTAAGAGGTCTCACCTCTTGGGCCTCCACAAAATGTTTAAGAGGTCTCACCTCTTGGGCCTCCACATAATTTTTAACAGGTCTCACCTCTTGGGCCTCCACATAATTTTTAAGAGGTCTCACCTCTTTAGCCTCCACACAATTTTTAAGACGTCTCACCTCTTGGGCCTCCACAAAATTTTCCATGAGCCTCTGGCCAGCCCACGGCCTCTTCCTGCCTTTTGCGGTCCTATGCATCCCTCAACATCCCCACTGCTTTACCTGCTAGACATGACACTGGGCCAGGTCGGGTCACTGACATCTCAAGCGCCAACAATTTGGGCATTTTAAGGCTTCTGCATGTGTTTTTGAGTTGTTTTTACATTTTAAAGAAGACATGTCTGACCACATCTCACACACACACACAATGACAATTAGGGGTGGGGTCTATTTGCTTTCCCCCTTGCCTATGCCATCTGTGGTTGTCATAGGCAACGTGATTTTAAGGGGTGCAGAATTTCATCTTCTTTTTTGTCTAGTTTGGCTTGGGGTCCATGGCAATGTAGAGGAAAGAAGGTTTCCTTGTATGGTCTCACTTTACAGAGAGGTTACATTGTCTTTGGAGTGTATTGTTGAGAGGCTGTGATAGTGGCGTAATAGTGCGACTTGGGCGCGTTATATGCACCCAGACATGCTTCCCCTGCTGTCCTAGTTGCATTCCAGCAGTGTTGGCATCCTTTTCTGAGGTTCCAGGGTGGACTTGGTGACCTCCAAGTGGTCGAATTGAGATTTCCAAGTGGCGAGCATTTTTTTCCCATAGACTTTAATGGGATTCGATATTCGGTCGAATAGTCGAATTTCGCGGTCTATTCGAATCGAATTTCGAACTTTCGAATATTTCACTACTCGCTCATCTCTATTAATTAAGCATTAAATACATTATAAGACTGCAGATGGGATCTAAGGGTGGCTCTTGCTTCTCTCTTTGTTTTTCAATTTGAAAAGCTTTATATTGGATTTGTACCTCGATTTTTTGGGTGTGTGTATGTATGAGTGGCTCCTTCTGGCAGGACCAGTAAAGCGATTAACGAAGGGTGTGAAGAGATCTAATGACTCTTTCACTGCAAGTCTTAACATTTACAATACTAGTCCACAGATTTGCATATGTGTGCACCTGAGCATTTCTCATAATTGCTCTGAACTAGGTTAGATAAAGTGAGTACCACTCATGGACACAACTACTAAGACAGTGGCAAGTAAGCGTTGTGGTGCACTAATGATGAGTGTAGATGATAGAGGGCAACATTGAAAGCAGATCAAGGGGAGACCAAAAATAGGCATTATTTATATCAGTAAAATCTTGTGCATTATCCCCATAAAATGGTGTTTCTTTTTATATTTTCTGTGATGTCAAAATGTTTATTACCCTATCCAGTGACATCACTGTGTGCATTATCTCTGCACTCATCACTATGCTCATTATTCCTGTGATCTGACATCACTTTGTACATATCTCTGTACTGTGCATAATCCCACTACGATAACATCCCCATTTGCACGATTCATTGGCAGATGGCTTTAATGAGTGGATTATGTCTTTGACATCACTGTGTGCTATATGCTTGAATGTTTAGAAAAGACACATTTCCCAGATTGGGGAGCAGAACCATCATAATGTTTTGAGCTCACTTGCTAATATGGTGGTCATAGATTTTCAAATTGGAATCCACAAAATAAAAAAAAATAAGTTTGATGTCTGTGTCAATAAACATGAATAGACTTGGTGTCAGTATTATGTATTCATATATTAAGTTGGTTGTTTGGATGTTAAGAAACGAGTATAGTCACTGAGCTCCAGTTCTCTGGGTATTCCTACAAGCCATAATACGAACAAAATAAGATCTGTCATCAGCAAATAAGATGTTTTACTGAATGGATTTGTTTAGTGGTACTCCTAAGGGTGTTATCCCTATACAAAGATCTTATCTTTACTGCAGGGGAGCCACCAGGCTGCTACCTCTTGGAGTCATTTTTGTTTAGTGACAGCTGACCAAGAGAGATCAAGAGACGGAAAAGGGAGAGATTTATCTATCTGGTGTAATGTAGAACTGGCTTAGTTGCCCATAGCAACCAATCAGATTCCACGTTTCATTTTTTTTACAGCTCCTTTGGAAAATGAAAAGTGGAATCTGATTGGTTGCTATGGGCAACTAAGCCAGCTCTACTTTACACCAGTTTGATAAATCTCCCCCAAAATTCAGTTGCAGAAATTTCTACAACAAAAGATTCCTCAACACGATACAGCACAATGATGCTATTCGTATGGCAGGTGCAATTTCTTCAAACAACAATTATTTTTTTTTAGGGAAGGGGGGCATTTTACGCCAGGATTCAGCAAACCCTGGTGCCTCAACTGTGAAACTACAAATCCTAGCACGTTCTATTAATTTCTATAAGTGTTCTGAGAACAGACCAGCAAGCATGCATGCTGGGAGTTGTAGTTTAACAAGAGCTGGAGTGTTGGAGGTTACTGATTTCAATAGTGAAAACCACATGTAAATATAACCCAAGTGTAATAACTACCTTTCGTTCTACATGCAGTACTGCATTCCCAGTTTTCCATGAATACAATTATAGTCCTATGTGGCCAATTTCCATAGGTGGGAACTATGTTTTCTCTCTCACCATTTGTGTAGGTACATTATTTCCAAGATGTTATACCTTTATTGAACATCAGACAGGATGTCAATAACATCACATTCGCTTTTCACAGGTATTCCATGGTAATATTATGCTGCAAGGTCTTCATCACCCTTCACCTTTTTAATTTAGTGTATTCTTTTGGCCATACACCCTGTTTATTAGGTAATTTGAATATAGCTCATCGCTTCTCTTCACGCCCTTATTATTAAAGTGTTAGCATGACCCTGCCCAGTATGAGCGACTCACACACCTTCACATGTAGGTCCTGCATGAATCTTGCTAGAAGAGGAGGCAGGTCGCACCCTCTGATCTCTAAAATCTCTGTAAATATTTATTGCTCTTTGTAAACGTTTACTACTGAAAAGCAAGGCATCAAAGTAAAAAAAAAACAAACAATAAAAAGTCACAGTAGTACAAATAAAGTGAGAATACAACCATAGAAATAAAACATACTCAGCTGCTACTGACTACAGGCTGGGGAAGTGTTACAAAGAATTTGGGGTCATGAAGAGCACATTGTCTGAAGTATGCAGACATCAGAAATGTATACAGTCGTGTGTATGTCTAAGTTTTTCGGAAATGTCCGCCAGTATCTGGCTGTGTGACATCACCTCTTGTTCTTTTCAATTTGTACCTCCAGAAGCTCTGCAATGTTTTGCCTCAAGTGTTACAACATATCTCACTGCTATTACTCCCTGCTTGATGCATAGCAGTAATTGTCTGACTCACCTTTGACAGTTTTGCTTAGACACGATCAGGTGTGTTTTGATGCTGTTTAAGTGACGCCAGTATAGAAGAATATATGTTGCGCAACTATATTAATACTGTTTTTCTCAGTAGAAACTGCATATATAGGGGAAGAATTAGTAATCAAAAGTTACAAGAATTCTGATGCCATACATCTCATTATTGAGTGTTTTAGATGTTTCAGACACTTTTAGCGCCTCACCCAATGAGGGAATGGCTTGTTAAAAATGGGTGTGGCACTTTTTTTTTGAATAAACTAAGCCAACAAATAAGTGAGTTCCAATAAAACAAATAAAAAAGGGGGAATTGGAAGCGGTAACTGATAAATGTGGACTTTTATTTAAGAAATAAACACAAAAAACAATCAGGGTAACACATTTCAAAAGGGTCTCCATTCTTCATCAGACCCACAAGGAATACACAGACCAAGTAGACATTATACCAGAAGTGGATCAATTCAACAGGAAGTTGATGAAATGAAAAATTCCAATAAAAAATAAATCTATGCTAAAAGAGCTAGAAGAATTGTGTAAAAGACGAGATTATGAATGTAAAGAGAGCGTAGATAATCTAATCCCTGGCACAGGTTTCATTTGAAAGAAAATAGGCGAGATTAGACACTCCACAGAAGTACCAGATTTGTCATCCAGCATCAACCACTGTGATACATCTGGCCATGTTTAAGATTGGCTAATCTACAACCTTACTATTAGGGTACATATACATGACCGTATGTGTTTTGCTGTCCGCCAATTGCGGATACTGGACATGTGTGTTCCGCAATTTGCAGAACGCACACGGGCCAGCCCTATGATAGAAACATCTATTCTTGTCCACAATTGCAGACAAGAATAGAACATACTCTATCTTTTTTGCGGGGCAGCGGAACGGAAGTACAGATGCGGATAGCACACGGTGTTTTGTCCACATCTTTTGCGGCCTCATTGAAATGAATGGGTCTGCTTTTTGCAGTTGAGAAGCAAACCTATAAATACGGTCAGGTGAACGTACCCTTAGACAATATTATTAAACCTGCCACATGTGTGTAAGTGAATGTCTTTATTTCTTACACAGAATTTATACTTATCAGTGTCTTTCAAGGTGTTTTCTCACTAGAGAAATTACCCTATTTTTATATAGATGTCATTGAGGGGGTCTCCTCAAGGGACCCACCCTATGAGTCAGAACACAGAACCACTTTAAACGAGCTGTGACTGTTCTGACAAACTGGAACAACTGGCACTTACCTTGCAGCCAAACTAAGGTTCCCCCAATGATAATTACTGTTGGAGAAGCTCAGACATCAGTGATCTTCTGACTGGCTTCTGTTGTTTGAATTCTCCTTGATTTAAAAGGGTTGTGCAAGGATGGGGTTTTTTTGGCTTACTTACCTGCTTCCCACTTCTAGCTCTCTGCTCCTTCTCCTCCAGGACTGTGATGCTCTGCGGTGACCAGATCACCTTGCATAATGTGACCATTTGTCATGACGTAAGGGAAGTTGCATTATGTACCCCTCCATCAGCCACCATTTACGGTATAGGAGCAGCAGAGATGCCCTTGCAGAGAGCTGGATGACAATGGACAGCACTTCACACTGCTAGACAACGGTACAGAAATTCTAAACACTAGGGGGTCATTTATTAAGACTGGCGTTATAGATGCCAGTTTTAATAACCCCTATATCTGGCGGTGGATCCGAAAAAGTTATGAAGTGGCCACTGACCTTTACATAACTGCAATGCATCCAGCGCCAGTCTAAATGTAAGACAGCTTACTTGCTGTCTTACATATAGACCATTTTTATGCCTAAAACAGGTGTAGAAAATGATGAATGAGCCGAGCCTGCCAGCCTGTCCCCGCCCATGCCACGTCCACTTTTTTGACCTGGCGTGAGCATGGAAAAGTTGCAGATTGCCCCAGAAATACGCCTACTATAGGCGTATTTCTGGATAATAAATGACCCCCTATATAACATCAAGTTACATATTTTTACATACATATTATTTTATTAAGTAAAAAACAACATATTTGTACCATGTTAGCCCAGTAAATAAATAAAAAAAAAAAGATTGAGAGTCCTAAGTACTTTTAATGGCTAACTGAAAAGATGATAAAAAAAAACTGCAAGCTTTGGAGGCTATTGGTGCTCAATTTGTCATCATCTTTTCAGCTAGCCATTAAAAGTTCATCAACCACTGAGGAATCTCAATCTTTCTTCATCTTAATATTTATTAATAGATAGAATAGATATAATATAATATTATATATATATATATATATATATATATATATAATTATATAAGAAATCTGCCAAGTACATAGACCTGTAAGACATTTGATTAGCATGCAGAGTTGTGCTTTCTGAGCCTGTCACTTAATTTTTTTTTTATTCTGCTTTAGATTCCCAGTTTTGACCGCTGTTCCCTCAGGACTATAATGAACACTTGGTATGGCAAGTCTTTTTCCTTCTGAAAGAGAGGAGAGCTGTTTTGTTTTAAAGCTAGAATTTCACTTGGTTAGATTTCTACACAGTAAATGTATAATATATACCAATGTAGTAATTCTAATCCTGACACTTAAAGAGTTAAATAAGCAGTCGGTAAAAACTTTTACTTGACCTCTTCAAGTCTTTGATATATCACGCTGTGATGTAATATCACAGTTAAGTTCGAAACTGCCCCATCTTGTAATTTCACATTTGAACTTTTAGGATGTCTTCACACATGGCAGATTTTGTTGTAGAAATTTCAGCAAGTGAAAATTAGTTCCATTCCTCTAAATGAGGTTGTTTTTGCAGGAAGCTCATGGATTTCTGCAAGTTTCATTCATATGAATGGAAATGATTTTCAGTTGCAGACTTTTCTGCCACGTGTGGAGGCAAAGAGTAATAATTTTCTATATAAATCATTATCTTAGCAATCAGTTTATGATCTCAAACGATCTATAGCAATACCTAAATGTATCATTTGTTTGTTTACACCCATATTTTAAATACAATCTCATCATATCAGAGGACATCATTTCTTCAGACATGTCGTTTTTAGTCAATACTTCTATTCCTCATGAAATAATTCTGATTTTTTTTCTTAGAACTCTGTTTTTCTGTTATTCCTCCTAAAAATGAATAATTAAATTTGATATTCCCTTCTACAGATAAAACAGCTACTTGTTGGGATTTGTTTGAAATACTGTCATTACTGGAGCAGAAGTGAGATCAATGAGTAGTCTAGGTCACCAAGGTTATCAGAAAGAGATGGTTCATGTGTGTTGTTAGTACTGTGGTTCTTGGTTGGGGGATGGGGAATTTCAGTAGAATTTGTAAGTATAAATGTATGTGCACATACATGTCTTAGGGCTTGTTCACATATCAGTTATTTGATCAGTTATTTCCATCAGTTATTGTCAGCCAAAACCAGTGGACACTAAACAGAGATCAGGTATAATGAAAAGATCTGCACCTGTTTGGTGTTTTTGACCCGCACCTGGTTTTGGCTCACAATAACTGATGGAAATAACTGATCAAATAACTGATATGTGAACAACCCCTTATTCCCTGTATATATATTTTTTTAAAACAGTTATCATTTCACTTTCTCTATCACTTCTTTCATACCATTTCACAAGGTAGAGCTACTTTAGCCTACATTTAATACTTGTCAATTACGTATATAATCATACACATTAGTCTAATTTTCATTATTTTCAATATACAATATGATTGACTTCCATTGACTGAGAGATTTTTTTCTACATAATTGACATTTTAACTATATATATATATATATATATATATATATAATATATATATATATATATACATTTATATTTATTTAACCTTTTATTGTTAACACTGGTTTTCACTTCTGGATTATTGCTATAAAATTGACATAATGATAGAGTTGCTAGCCTGAGGAAGGATCGCTTTCAAAACGTGTTGCCCCTTGCCATCTTTACATGTTATTGTTTTACATGTTTTTATCTATTTTTATGTTTTTAACAAAACTATATAAGTGCCGACAAACCATTTTTCCCATTCCTATCTTCATACATTTTTCGGGTTCCTGTGAATTTTGGAAGTTTTGAAGCAGTAGATCCTTAATTCGAATTATATGCCTTTCCTAGGGTTGTGCCTGAGACCGCACAGCTCCTTCTGGTAAGCGCAACCAATTTGTTGTGATTTATGGATGTTTAGCTGTCCTTCACTAGGAAGTGCCTGGGCACTCTTTTTCTCTTTGTCCAATTCTGTCAATTTGGGGTTTGATTACTCCACTCCCAACATTATACCCTAGCCAACAAGCCTCTTCTAGGCCAATTACCACACCATCTAGGTATGCTGCCACATATTTTTTATGAGGCTGAAGAATGAGGTCCATTAACCTGTGAAAAGTGGCTGATGCACCATGTAGGCGAAAAGGGAAAACAACGTACTGAAAATTACTATTTGGTGTGGAAAAAGCCTTATCATTGTCAGTCAATGGAACCTGTTAATATCCTTTACTGAGGTAGAGTTGTTATATACCTGGCAGGTTCTAGTCTAGGACTAGGCATCAAAGTTTGAAATTTCATTTAACTTTCTAAAATCATTACAAAACCATAAACTGCCATCTGATATGGGAACGAGTAATAATGGGCTTGACCTGCCACTTTAGGACTTTACTTCTGAAATTGTCTGTTTTGGTGCTTCTGGAACACATAAAGGTCTTACTGTAGCTTTACCTTTTGAGCAGGTTCTGTAACAGTGTCTTGTTTTATAACACTAGTGTGGGCTGTAATTTTGAAGATGTGCCTCTGTTTCTTTGTACCAGCTCTCTCCTCTACAAGTTGGACCACAGGTTTCTACCATACACACTTATGGTGACCCACTGCCAGGTAACACCGTAGGTTGTTTTATGGCAGAGAGAACCTTCTGGTCCTTCCAGGGTTTACTTAATTGACATGGTATATTTGAAGTGGGTTTCTTTTCTCTGGTTGATAAACCATGTAATTCACCTAATTTACTTTTTCACAGATCTCATAAGGACCTTGTCAATTTGCCAAAAACTTACTCTCTGCTGTTGTCACTCTAACTAACACTCAGTCACCAGGTTAAAAGGATCTGACCTTAGCAGACCTATTGTAAATTTTAGACTGTTCTTCCTGGGCCTTCTGCATATGCTCTCGCAAAAGTGGCATAACTGCCCCAATTCTGTCCTGCATTTTAGCTTTATGTTCATTGAAACTTCTTTTTATTCTTTTCTTTAGCTATGTCTAAGAGCCCTGGGGAATATTTTCCATATAGCAGTTCAAATAAGGAAAAGCCTCTGGAACCTCCCGTATGGAAAACATTAAATATGTCAAAAGACAATCCCAGTCTTTTCCATCCTTATCAACCACTTTTTTGAGCATACCTTTCAGTGTTCTGTTAAACCTTTCCACCAGACCATCAGTCTGGGAATGATACACTGATGTACGTAAATGTGTCATTTTTAACATTCAACATAGTAGTTTTGTAATTTTGAACATAAAAGCCATTTCCTTGGTCAGTTAATACCTCTCTTGGGATACCTGTACGGGTGAACATTTGGAACAGCTCTTTTGCAATAACCTTAGAATACGTTTTCCTGAGCGGTATTGCTTCTAGATAACATAGATAACATACTATAACATGGCATAGTCTGAGACCACTAAGATGGCCCTGGCAGACTGGGTTTCCAGCTGGGGCCATGTAAAATATAAACTCTCTAGAAAGGAAGTGGAAATTAAGCTGAAGAGGGAGATACTGAACAAACAGTTCGATACATACAATGAAGCATAACATAATGTGACTGTATCCTTTAATCCGAAGGAGTAAAGCATGTTTAGAATAAATAATGATCGGCTATGTAAAGTGTAGCAAATAAATCCAAAAGGATTACAACTAAATAAAGTCTAATAGATTAAGTAGTGAATAGGCAACTATTTCTGAATGATAGGAATAATCCATTCAAGCTGTAAATAGGAAGGAGAGTGTCTAAAGCAGATATTCAAGATTTCATGTACGTATGAGGAGGTTGTGAGAGATTGGAGAAACGGTGTGCAGTACATGGAGACCATCTTAGTAGATGATTGCAGTATGATGTCTTAGACCAGTTTCAGACTGGTGTTTATCTTTTCTGGCAGGCTGTTCCAGCAGGGGAACATCCTGCCACATCCATATTACAGTGTCCGCCCAGTCCCATTCACTATAATGGGGATTGGCCAGAGATCCGGCCTCGGCACGACAAATATGCAGGACAAATACTGCTGCATCTTAAAGAAGCACTCCTATAAAATATTTTATCCTTATCCTAACTTGTTAGAAAGATACGTGATATAATCTGTCGTGAATGTAATCTTCTCATCAGTGACTGTATTTGTCCGCATATTTGTTGTGCTGAGGCCGGATCTCTGGACGGTCCCCATTATAGTGAATGGGGCTGGGCGGACACTGTAATTTTGATGTGGCAGGCTGTTCCCCTGCTGGAATTTGTGTTATAACCTCCCTTCTGATTCTTAGCTGTGTCATGTGACCAACACTCTGCTTTCCAACTGACACAGGACAGGAAGTCAGTTACTTCTCTATTCATTCCTACTGACATTGAGGCTCCCATAGGAATACATAGTGAAACTGACTTCCTGTCCACACATAAGAAGCTGTGCTATTTGGAGAGTCAGGGTGCTGGTCACATGACACAGCTAAGGATCAGAAGGGAGGGATAACTCACAAATACAGTCACTGGTAAGATTACCTTCACTACAGTTTACATCATGTACCTTTCTAATAGGTCAGAAAATAAACATTTTTGTTGGAGTGCTTATTTAAGTTGTGAATATCTTAAAAATGTTTGTCTGATCCTATCAAATAAAAAAGAGCATTATGGTGAAAATCTAGCATACGACTTGCCATTCCCTAGGTGTCTTCCATTCACATTGTACCGTGGCTGCTTAATCAACAGAAAAAATCTATGTAATTTATGCATCATAACGTACTATTCAAAGTATTCAAGTAAAAACCAAAGTTAGACCAGCACCTCAAAAAACAATATGGAAATGGGGTTCAGGTGCACAGTACCATGGCTGCAATGTAAAAGCAAACAAGGACTACAAAGCCACATACAAACACTAGAAACATATATGTAAGCTGAATCACTTCTGTACTTACTAAATTATGTGAACATTAGAAGTCTTTTGTGCACATTTTTTATCAAACTTCGGTCAGGCCCATCTAGCAGCAAAAATGTGGATTCAGATGGGACTTACACTAAAAGACTTGCCTCGCCTGCTCTTTTTTTTAGTACATATGATTTTTTTGATCATTTAATATTATAATTTATGGGGCAAGGTGACCAAAAAAATTGGTTGTTTTGGCACAGTTTTTATTTTTATTTTTTACAGCATTCATCTTAGAGGGTAGATTGTGTGATATTTTTTATAGAGCAGGTGGTTATGGATGCGGCGATACTTAATATGTCTAGGGTTTTTTTATTTCAATTGTACACAATGAAAGCATTTTTGAAAGAAAAAAATCATGTTTTTGTGTTTCCGTTTTCTGAAAGCCATATTTTTTTGTATTATATAGGGACTCCTTTTTTATGGGATGAGATGATGGTTTAATTGGTACTATTTTGGGGTACATGTGGCTTTTTGATTGCTTGGTACTACACATTTTGTGGTGTAAGGTGACAAAAAATGGCTTTTTTGGCACAGTTTCACATTTTTTTTACGGTATTCACTTCATGGGGTGGATTATGTGATATTTTTATAGAGCAGTTCATTACAGATGCGGCGATACCTAATATGTCTGTTTTTCTTTTTTTTTTAACAACTTTTTATGTGTTTATTAGGGAAAAGTGGTGTTTTTTATTTTTACCTGAAACTTTATTTTTTTTTATGATGAAAAACACTTTTATTAACTTTTTTTACTTTTTTTTGTCCCACTGTGGGACTTCAACTTTTGGGGGTCTGATCGCCTCTACAAAGTATTACTATACATCGAGTATAGTGATGCTTTTTGTGTGAGTACTGCATTCACAGTTGCCTTGAAGAGGCACCCTAATAAGATAGAATCTCATCGGCCCAGTGGAAGGCAAGCCTCAATGCCTGTGCAAGACTTCAGGCTGCCTTCTCAGTCATTGGGTCCCCTTCACTGGGAATGGGAGGGAGCTAGAACACTAAGCAAGCCTCATATATGCTGCGGTCATTCATGGCAGTACATCATATTAATCATAGGTGAGTGGTTACTGTATGTATCCTGGAAATATAATCTCCTAAACTATTACATTGATTCATTCACTCACTTGGTTTTCTCTCCTGCTTCGCCAGTGCTCTGTGTTCTTGGGGTCCTGCTGCTCCTCCCTGGTTGGCAAAAGCATCGGAGCAGCACTGTACAGGTCACTCCAGGCAAACGGAGACCTTCTTCTCTCATGCTCTGCCCACAGAGCATGCATATGTCTGCTCTGATTCTTTTAGTCTTTATACCCTTTCACTTTTTTACATTTTGTTGAGGCCTTGTATTAAAATTGAAAAAAAAGTTTTTATCCTTCATTCTGTGCTCAATACTTGATAATGATAAAAGGAAACAAAGAAAAAACTAAAATATTGCATTGACATAAATATTTAGACTTTTTACTCAGTACTCAGTACTGGCTTTGCTCTGATATGCATTGTCAGTATGAGACCTTATATAGACTGGTGTCAATTAGTCCGTCTTACCACAGTGGTGTAGAAACAACTCAAAGATGATCCAGAGAATGGAACCCATAGTAAATTTCAAGTGTCATAGCAAAGGGTCTATACTTATTCATGCAATTTTTAGTTTCCTTTTTAATAATTGAACATTTCCAAATTCTGTTTCACTTCTCATTTTAGGTATTAAATGCGATTGATCAGAGTTTTTTTTTAATTTTAGCACTAGGCCAATATAACAAATTGAAAAAAATGGTCTAGAAGATTTCGAATGTATGGATGGGTCCGGGTATTTAAGGCACCTTCCCCTGTGTGTTGAGCTTCGAAAATCACCATATAAATATTGGATCCTAGTGATAGAGAGATCTGTCACACCTAAATTAACTACAGGGATTTTTGTGACACCTTTCTAAATCCATAGGCATTAATATGAGTTGGTCCCCCTTCCCCTTTGATCCTAAAACAGTTCCACCAA
>ONZH01015668.1:0-32646 GCA_900303285.1 Rhinella marina | reverse complement strand
ACCCTCCTCCCAGGCCATTTTTGCAAATCTGACATGAGTCACTTTCTGTGACAATAACTTTGGAACACTTTTACTTATCCAAGCCGTTCTGCGATTGTTTTCTCGTGACACATTGTACTTCATGAGAGTCATAAATTTGAGTCAATATATTTCAAGTTTTTTTATGAAAAAATTCCAAATTTATCAAAAATGTAGAAAAATTAGCAATTTTCAAAATTTCTATTTTTCTGCTTTTACAGAAAGTGACACCTCATAAAATGTTTATTACTAAACATTCTCCATATGTATACTTTATGTTGGCATCATTTTGTAAATGTCATTTTATTTTTTTAGGAAGTTAGAAGGCTTAGAATTTTAGAAGCAATTCTAAAATACTACGCAAAGAAGGGGTTAATCTGCCAGCAGCTATTACAGTGATGCTGGCAGATACAGCAAGGGCTGCCGGGCCCCTGAATGGGTACCGTTCTGGTGCCCGCCCGATCGCAATGATGTGTTAGTTCATCAAAATGCGGCAAGTCACAGTCAGTGCTGCCATGATGTACTAATACGTCATGTGTCAGGAAGGGGTTAATATCGCTGTCATTGAGTTCGAAAACTTGGTAGGGAAAAAAGAAAAAAATTTACACAGAATAAAAGAAAATAGATTCTGATTTCTCTGAGGCTAGAAGTGGTTATTTACCAATTTTCAGGAGAATTGGAACAATTTCAGTTCAGTCCGA
The DNA here is from genome assembly GCA_900303285.1 of Rhinella marina. Lineage (NCBI taxonomy): Eukaryota > Metazoa > Chordata > Amphibia > Anura > Bufonidae > Rhinella > Rhinella marina. Next base: position 31,927 of record ONZH01015668.1, on the reverse strand, counting down.
ATCGATTCAGGTGTGAACCAAAATTTCTTAAAAATTTGGCGAATCTGAACCAAATCTCCAGTGGTTCACTCATCTCTGAGTTGAACCCTGGCAATCAGCTAATTGATGTGTTGGATACTATATGAAAGGTGTGATAATGGTTGCCTCTGTTCATGGATCCACTCGCTATGTGTCTGTCCTGTGTGTATGTGTGAACAGGAGCTTAGTTCAGTGTATCTGACCCTAGGTTCAGCACTGTAGGGGTTCCACCCTTTACCTCATTGCTCTGTGTGCTGTTGTGTAGCTGCTGACTTAGGCTACTTCTACACTAGTGGCAACATGTTGTATTTTCACTCCGTCTGCCTCTCAGCAGGGGTTAACATGCTGCGGCCAAATCCGCGGCCCGCCCCCATTACAGTGAATGGGGCTGGAGCACGGTTCTGGCCCCACTCGTGTACCTGCGGCAGCACGGATCCAGAGGGACCCTTAACTCGCTGGATCCGGAATGTCGCTAGTGTAGAAGTAGCCTAATTAATCAGCTATAAATACCTTCTGGCCGCTTTTACCCTTTGCTTGATCAACAAAGGTCTAACTAGTTTGCTTCACCTTTCTATCTGAGCGTTTAATGTTTTTTAACTCTTTATAATATACATTATAATATGTTTGCTCACTATTTAAGGTTTATCTTTATCTTTTAGACTCCATAGATTGTTCAAAGTGCCCATGGGATATGTGGCCAAACAACCAAAAGAACCAATGTCTTCCAAAACCCATTGAGTATCTTTCGTATGATGAGCCACTGGGGTTCACTTTAACAGCCACCAGTGTTTCTTCCTCTATGGTTCCACTATCTATCCTTGGTCTTTTCTTTAATTACAAGAACACTCCAATGGTCAGAGCAAATAATTACTCCCTCAGTTGTATCTTGTTGGTATCGTTGACGTTCTGCTTCCTGAGCTCTTTGACCTTCATCGGTTACCCCCATACAGAGAAATGCCTTCTACGACAGACAACATTTGGCATGGTGTTTGCCGTTTGTGTCTCCTGTATCTTAGCTAAAACCATCATGGTAGTTTTTGCATTCATGGCCACCAAACCTGGAAGTAGTCTTAAAAGGTGGACAAGTCCTCAAGTGTCCTACATGATTATTGTATGCTGTTCGCTCCTTCAGTTACTCTTGTGCGTCATGTGGATTTCTGCTTCTCCACCATTTCAACAAATTAACACTGAAAGCAAACCTGGATTTATTGTCATTGAATGTAACGAGAACTCAACAATTGCTTTCTGGAGTATGTTGGGGTATCTAGGCCTTTTGGCGTCCATCAGTTTTATTGTTGCCTTTCTGTCCCGAAGGCTTCCAGATAGCTTCAATGAGGCCAAGTTTATCACATTTAGCATGCTGGCTTTCCTCAGTGTTTGGGTGTCTTATATCCCAGCATCCCTCAGTTCACAAGGAAAGTATACAGTATCCATGGAGATCTTTGCAATCCAGTCATCAAGTTGGGCCCTTGTGATCTGTATGTTTCTACCAAAATGCTTTATAATGTTGTTCCGACCAGATATTAACACCAAAGAACATCTGTTAGGTAAAAACAAAGCTCGCAAATAGGATCAAGTACAGGTTTACTTTGTGGAAGAGCATGCCCATTTTGGACCTTCATCAGGCTAAATCATGTCACAACCTTAACCTAATTTAGAACAGTTGGGACAGCACTTCCCAACTCAATTCATGTAGAAAATGAAGGTAGCTCGTCACATCCTTCAGTTTGTCCTGTCAAGGATCATACCACTCTTCTCATAGGAAGAGGGGACTAAACTGGGACCTTGCTTCATGAAATTCTTCAATGTTGTGTATATTCTTAAACAACAGGACTGCAATCTTCACAGAACAGTACCTCACCTGTCTATAGTGGTGCCTGATGAGCTCTTCAGCCACATTCACTTCAAAGGAGATGAGCTGCAGTACCAAGCATAACCTGAGGACAGGTGAAGCACTATTTTTAGAGGAAAGCAGCCTTGTTTTTCTAATACTGAACAAGCCTTTAAATTAAATTATGGAACATGCATTTATGTTGTGTTATCAAAAAATAAAATGTACAACAAATGAGATAAAATTACAGAAAAACATTTTTTTACTCTTTAAACTTGCTATTTATCACCCCTGTCACAGTTCTGCTACAGGAACTACACCTTAAGAACTGTGCAAACTCTGAGACATATAAGATCTTCCAGCCACTGTATAACCTGAGTGGAGACTACTGCTGTGGGAAGGTGGTTGTACGCTTTGCCATCTTCTGCAGTGAAGAACTGTTATCTAATATATAAAGCTGAGTGTATGTGTGTATGTATGTATGTCCACTAAAGGAATCCACACCGTCGCAGCTACAATCACGAAATTTGGCACACAGCTGCATCAGGTGTCCGGGAAGGTTTTAGAACAGGTCTCAGCTCTCCAGGATGTACCGTTCCTGAGATATTTCCAAAAAATGCATTAACCAATAGAAGCTTGGTCACATGACCCTTATCAGCCAATAGAAGCTCGCAGGCAGTTAGTCTCCACACACACAGACCAATTCACACTAGGTTTCGATAACAACCAAGTCATTTTCCTTCATTGCTGTAGGTCTACATTAAAGAGGCAGAGCGCTGTGGATGACACTGTTAAAGGGGTATTCCAGTTACTATAAATATAACTTATGTTTTAGACTAATTCACCATCAATCATTACCTAATATAATGTAAATTTCACATATTTACCGTTCAGTAGTAACAAAAGATGTTTTCTTCCACTGCTACCCACTGTGTTTGCTCATAAATTAACATGGCATCGACCTGTAATTCAGGCCACCCTCAAAAGAAGGACTTAAAAGCCCCAACTTTTTCAGGCCACGCCCCTTCCACTCCACAGCCTATGCAAATTGAAAAAATGATGGTAAAAATCGACTTCTGTCAGCTGTAGGGGTGGGAGGGAGGGTGACTTTCTCCCTGCAGCTCATGCTCAGACTGTACAATGCTGCTATATGAAAGTGAGCTGTTCAAAAAAAACATCCCTGTCCTCTGTCCAGGCCCACCGCCTAAAACCGGATCTCTGGCAACCCTAGGGGCAGTCTGATGCTATGGTGGCCAGACGTCCAGTTTTAGGCTGGACAATCCGGTTTTCTGGCTCCCCATCTTCCGTCCAGCGCAGTGCCTGGACTGACGCAGGGATGTCAGTAGCTCACACTCAGACAGTTTCTCCTCTGTGTCTTCATGGAATCAGGGGGCATGGCCTTATGTTTAGGGGTGTGGCTTAATGGGGACCGGGGGCATGGCTTTATGTTTGGTGGCATGGCCGGTGAGATCTGGCTCTTGGTGGGCCACCCTAGTTGCTGTGGAGGTCACAGTTAAAGGAGAGGGCGCTGTAGAGGTCACTCTTGATATCTTTTAACGACACACACAAACATTAAATGAAATAGATGAAATATACCCGGGCGAAGCCGGGTCCTTCTGCTAGTTTGTTATAAAACTAGCCTCATCATGTGGACCTTTTGTGGACCTTTTGTCCAAGATTGCATTTCCATCTACCTGCCTTGAATCCTAACACTCATCTAAATAAATCAAAGAAGGGGTATGCCCCTCCACTGTGAGAGCTTAGCATAGGAAAAACTGGAGAATTCCCACCATGTGCACCACTACTATTATCCTCACCACCACACCACTCAAATCCTCTCCACCTCCTACCGAGCTACATTGAGACAGCTGTTCAGAGGACAGACAATCTTTGGTGTAATGTGGGAAAGCGGGGGTGTATAGTAAAAGTGTATAGTTGGGTGTCATCATCATAGAGATGGTACTGGAGACCAAATCTACCAATTCCCTAATAAGATCACTGGCATGATCACAAAAGATAGTGCAGCAGGACCTGAGACAGTACCCTCTCTGTATTAGGACTGCAACAATTTTCAATGTCCAGAATCCAACCAATCTGACTGTTGCTCCCTAAGCTACTGTGTGTAATAACCACAGGTATGTGTACAGTTCTACATAATACACACAAGATATTCTCCACATGAACAAGACAATCAGGCACCTTCCAGGATTGGCCGCCCCAGGAGAAGAAGAAGAAGTTGTATGTATGTGGCGTCCTCTTGTGTAGGCAAAAATCCACGGTACTGGCAATGTCAGTTGCACTTCTAGATAATGCTTGAAGTGTGCCCTGGCATGCTATTCTACCGATTCAGTGACCTATGTTTGCTTCATTAGGACGGCAGGCATGGGATTCAGCCAGTTCCCACAGGTTCTACACAACCGGTTGTTAAAATTACAGAACCGGCTGGCAGCTGGAGATGAGCCCCTTCATTCCATAGTTTAGCTCCTTAAGCTTTTTAAAAATTGGGTGGTATGTGTGTGTAGTGTATATGTGGTGTATTCATGTAGGTGTACCATGTATACGGTGTATTTCTATGTATATGCGTTGCATATATGAGATGTATATGTAAATGTGTCATGACGCCGCATGTCCGCCGCTGAGTAGGGAACCTGTTGTGAAAAATTTGAATCCCACCCCTGACGGCAGGTTGTCCAGGCCTTGCATCAGTAATGTAAAAATAAGGCCCTATTACAGCTCACTGAAGCTAGCCATAGAGACCCCAGTTTTTTTTTTAAAAGGAGGCATTTGAATAGTTAGAAGTATCCAAAATGTGTCCTTCATAATGGGTATAGCTATAGCAGAGGAATCAGGTGTACCCTGGACCTGATGCCTGGGAGGACCCACATAAGGAGACACCAGTATCATACATGGCAGTATGTGGGGGCTTGTAACAGATTTTGCACTTGGGCTCACAAACTTCAAAAAGACTTAGTCTGACCATACCAAACAGATGGGAAATGTTGGATGAGATTTGTCAGATATTCATCATCTGTTGAGCATTCGGCCAGAGGGAGCAGATACTGCACACAGCTTGTTACATTGTCTTAATTGCTCATAATTTTGTACGTACAATTTGTGTACAGGGACAGGAAGAGTTAATAATACCCCCAGAGTATAACTAATGGTGTCTAGGGGGAGTAGCTGCTTATATCCATCAGTCTTATATATATAGAGCGTGTGCTCCACACAGGACATTGCTGAAGGACAGGATGAGGTAGGTACAAGTGATATGATGACCGGGGGTTGTCAGTCATAGGATGGTTTTAGTCAGTAGTCACATGGAGCGCTGATGTAGCAGAACTGATTTTGTTGATGCTTAGCTGATTTTTCTGTTATGTAAATTCGACATCCAGTACTAGAGATTATACAAGAGCTGTACGAGGATGGAGTGAGGTTTACACATCTGTATTCTAAGTATATACTTCATTATATTATCTACCAAGAGATATGAAAACAGGTCATATTATGCTAGAGTCATACTACAGCTGTACTAGAGGTATACTAGAGTCATATCACAGCTGTACTGGGAGTATATTAGAGCCATACTACAACTGTACTAGGATTATACTAGAGTCATACTACAGCTGTACTAGAGGTATACTAGAGTCATATTACAGCTGTACTAGGGGTATACTAGAGTCATATCACAGCTGTACTGGGAGTATATTAGAGCCATATCACAGCTGTACTGCTAATATACTAGAGTCATACTACAGCTGTACTAGAGGTATACTAGAGTCATATTACAGCTGTACTAGGGGTATACTAGAGTCATACTACAACTGTACTAAAGGTATGCTAGAGTCATATTACAGCTGTACTAGGAGTATACTAGAGTCAAACTACAGCTGTACTAGGAGTATACTAGAGTCATACTACTAGATGTACTATGGGTATACTAGAGTCATATCACAGCTGTACTAGGGGTATACTAGAGTCATACTACAGCTGTACTAGGAGTATACTAGAGTCATACTACAGCTGTACTAGGGGTATACGAGAGTCATACTACAGCTGTACTAGAGGTATACTAGAGTCATATTACAGCTGTACTAGGGGTATACTAGAGTCATACTACAACTGTACTAAAGGTATGCTAGAGTCATATTACAGCTGTACTAGGAGTATACTAGAGTCATACTACAGCTGTACTAGGGGTATACTAGAGTCAAACTACAGCTGTACTAGGGGTATACTAGAGTCATACTACAGCTGTACTAGAGATATACAAGGGTCATATCCCTGCTGTACTAGGGGTATACTAGAGTCATACTACAGCTGTACTAGAGATATACAAGGGTCATATCCCTGCTGTACTAGGGGTATACTAGAGTCATACTACAGCTGTAATGGGGGCATACTAGAGTCATACTGCTGCTGTACTAGGGATATACTAGTGTCATAGTAGAGCTATACTAAAGGTATACTAGAGTCATACTACAGCAGTACTAGGGGTATAATATAAATGAAGCAGGGTCACACCATTGCTGCACTAGGGGTATACTACAGATACAACAGGGTTATATTACAGCTGCATTAGGGGTATACTAACAATGCAGCAGGGTTATACTATAGCAGTACTGGGGGTATGCTAGAGATGAGAAAAACCCTCAAGGGGAGAGATTGTTTTACCCATAAATTAAGAAAAACATTATAATAGAACTAGTACCCACCCAGAGGTCTCCCCAAGGCCTTCAAACTAGACAAATTCTTTTTATCTGATTTGCTCTGATAGAGGGCTTTTGTCCAGAAAGATCTAGTTCCAATGTGAGGCTGGACTAGACATATTTTTGTCACTCCAATTTACCCGAAACTAATCACAAAAAGTATGGGTTCAATCTGAACTTTTTGGGACATTCAGACTGAATTCCTAACCTACATAAGGGCCATATTTCATCCATACTAGAGACATAACAGGGTCATGCTACAGCTGTATGAGGGGTATACCATAGATACATCAGGGTTACAGTATATGAGAGATTGAGATGAGTGAATCAATGCTAGACAAATCAGATTTGTCACGAATATCACAAAATTTGCTTTGGACGAATCCCGGAAAACTGTGTTAAACATTTTACTTTTGTCAGGTTTTATCAGTATAGAGGGATAGCATAGGTGCAGGGTACTGTGTGTTTTCTAAAAAGGGAAGCTAGGAGTTCATTTAATGCACTGATATAAGATGAATAAAGGATTGAGATTCCTCAGTGGTTGATATCTTTTAATGGGTAAAAAGATGAAAAGATGATGAAAAGATTGTGAAAAGATGATGACAAAATTGCAAGCTTTAGTCTACTTCCACACTAGCGTTAGTACGGATCCGGCGGGTCCCTTCACCTGCCGGATCCGTACTGAGTAATACAACCTTGTGGATCCGTAATTCCGGATCCGGTTGTATTAGCGTTTAAACGGATCCGGAATAACCTCTATTGAAAGTCAATGGAGGACGGATCCACACCAAACGGATCCATCCCCATTGACTTGCATTGGGGGTCATTCCGGATCCGTTTAGGTGCGGATAACTAGTAAGGAGAGCAAACCGCAACATGTTGCGGTTTGCTCTCCGGTCTGAAGACTGAACGGAATGCTTTCAGGAGAATTCCGTTGTCTTCAGTTCAGTTTTGTCCCCATTGACAATGAATGGGGACAAAACGGAAGCGTTTTATTCCGGTATTGAGCCCCTATGACGGAACTCAATACTGGAATTCCATAACGCTAGTGTGAAAGTAGCCTAAGAGGCTATTTGGGCCTCTTCATCAGGCGTCTCTTAAGACAGTATCTGAAGATTCACATATTTATACACCAAAGTACAAAGGAATCATGAGGTAGATGAGACAAGTGATGTAAAACAGATCAGTATGAGTGGAGGGGGAAACAAACCGTTGTAACAATAAATTGTTGGAACAATTATAGATAATATTATTGTCCTGTTCTGTCCATGAATGCAATAAACCCAAGAGATCTGAGGGCCACGTTCCTTAAGAGATGTAAGCGGACATAAATCCATGAGACACATTCATTCCTGATCTGAGTGTGTCAAAGGTTGTCATGAACTTGTATTCCCAGATTCTCCTGTGAAATATCTAATGTTTTCATCCCTTGTCCAAGGCATTGCACTATTTGATGCTTTTCGGCAGCAGAGAGATCCTTTTTCTTTGTCATTTTACTTAAAAACAGTGGCCTGCTTAATATTGTGGAACATCCAGTTTTCCTATAATTGGGCTCACCGGTCAAACTAATTATCACAGGTATCTGAGATTGATTTCAGTGATCCAAAGAGCCCTGAGACACAATACCATCAATGAGTTTCATTGAAAAACAAAAAATGTAATCTTTATGACACTTAAATCCAATTTGCATAATAATTTGGAACATGGTGTAATATCAATACTTTCATGTCTGTGGTATTGTGGTCATGGCTGCAAAAGTGTTTAGGTACAGGCAAATCTTTCCTTTCGTCTTTTATCGTGTAGCGATTAGAGTTAATTCTTGTTCTGAGTTTTTGGTCAGTTTCACCGACATAAAATCCCATTTGATGTTGTGCAGGTGAAGGTTCCTGGGATCTTGTAGTCCTGATCTGTATTGGGGACCTGCACCTTATCAGTGGTCATTATGTACGGACAGGTCTTACATTTGGTCTTTTTGCAGGGGAATGTTCCTGTAGTTGTTGGAGGGGACAGTGAGCTTCTGACAATGATGTTTTTGAGATTAGGGGGCTATCTGAAGCACAGGAGTTGGGGTCAGGAAATATGGATTTCAAACGATCATCTGTTTGTAGTATGGGATGTAGTCTTTGAGCAACTCTTCTTAGAATTTCCAGATTTGGGTTGTAGGTGACTACTAGTGGTATCCGATGATTTTCTTGTTTTGTTTTGTATTTCAGGAGCTCACTCCTTGGTAATGTCGTGGCTCTGGCAATTTGGTTTTCCACTGTAGTTGGATGGTATGCCTGTTTAAAAAATGTCTTTTTGAGGTTTCCAAGCTGTTCATCCCTGTCTGCAGAGTTTGAACATATGCGGTTGTATCTGATAGCTTGACTGTAGATGATGGAGTTCTTTATGTGTTTAGGGTGGAAACTGTCCCATTTCAGGTATGCTGTGCAGCCAGTTGGATTCTGGTAAAGAGTTGTTTCTATTTTACTGTTCTGTATCTTGATGATTAGAGATGAGCGAATCATTGAAAAAATTATTCGCCGAACATTCGCCGAACTTTTCCTAAAATTCGTATATTCGACGAATATATTCGTTGTATTTGCGTACAAAATATACGTTATTACGTGCTATTAGCGAACATTCGCTCACTAATAACGAACGTTAGAAGACGTACGCATGAGCGTACAAATAGCTTACGAATCTCAGCGTACTATTGTCTAAGCGATTACGTAATACGCAGTCACGTACGAGGAGAGGCCGCGGCGTGCATTCCTCAGAGGCAGAGAGAATATTTGAGACATATATATGGTAAAGTGCAAATACATTATTATAGGTATAATATAAACATTTTAAATATCACCTACCTAGTCTGCTCACGGACACGTTTAAGTCTCTTTTCTTCTGACGCTTGTCATAGAACTGGAGCAGAGTCCCAAACTCAGTCGCAATTTGTAATCCACATAGGCAAAATTGTAATCCAAATGGGTAAAAAAATAGCAGCAAAGATTCCCTTTAAAAAACCCTCCTTCGAGGGGCTCCCCAAATAACCTGAAAAGGGGGGAAAAAGGGATGAGGCGCACGTATGCGCAACTTGGATAAAAAAACCTTTTTTTGATGGGGCAGTCCTAACAATCCATGGCCATCTGGGTGAGGACAAATGCGGGGCAACAAAATTGATGGTGGGATGAAACTGGTTGAAGCGTTCATGGAATGTTTTTAGTTGTTGTTCAGATGCAGTCCAGATGATTATGATGTCATCAATGTAACGGTAATAAGCCAAAGGTTTGATGGGGCAGGAGGACAGGAAGTCACTCTCAAGCTTGGCCATGAACAGATTTGCATATTGTGGTGCCATTTTGCTCCCCATTGCTGTACCGGTCTTCAGTAGGTATATGTTTTCACCAAATGAAAAGTAATTATGGGCCAGGATGAATTGTGTAGGTACCAAAACAGATTTGTTGCTAATTCCTTTATATAATGCACTGGAATCACATAAATCCTGCTTGGCCTGCACAAACATTGTTTTATAGGCATATTCTCAGTACCCCCAGCAGCACATATTTTGCTGGATACACTGTGCAATTGTGTTTTTTCTTTTTTCTTTTTGAAAAACAACCTCTATTTTGGTCCTAGTTAAAGTTGTGCAGATCAGCGCATTTCAGTGTGTTTGTAGAAGAGAACTTTTAATTGTGCCTTGTTAATTCCAAAAACCAGTTATAATTTCATTACTGTTTATGGTAGTTTTAGTGCGCAATATAACAGTGTAATTTGTCAATACTAGTGATAATTGTGTTCGTGGACGGTAAAATTTAATTCCGCCTCTGTCTCTTAATTACTAAAACAACTGTTGCAATATTGATTCCATTTAATAATCAGTGTATTAAAAATGTGACGTGTTATTGTTTAAACGAAAAACCCATGCCTCCTAATTCGTGGTTACTTTTTTTAGTGGTCTATGTTTAAGAGCTAAAAGTAAGATTAGACCCTGATTATGACTCATTTACCATGTGTGACTTTTGCACAAGTTGCAAAAAAGTAGCAACTAATGCCAGAAAACCCCCAGATTTACGTTTACACCTAAAGGTGTAAAGCACACTACACTCGCACCAAATATATGATTACGGTGCACCGCCTGTGCAGTTATTGGGTATTGCTGTATAAATCACCAAACTAGACCTTAAATGCACATGGTGCTCTTTCTCTTCTGAATCCTGCAGGGTGCTAACATGGCAGTTGACAACCACTCATGAGGTGTTGTCGGATTCCGGAAAAAAAATGAAAGATCTGGAGTTAAAGTAACGTCTTATTGGAAAAAAAAAATGTAATTTTTTTTTCACAGCCAAGTGTGTAAATCCCATGCCAGCATATGGGCTCAAAGCACTAACTATAACCTTCAATAAATTCCTTGAGGGATGCACATTCTAAAATTGCCCCCTTTTTAGGTAGGTTTCCACTCTCAGAGTACCTCATGGTTTTGTCAATTCCAACATGGCGTCTGAAAATCATCCCAGCAAAATCTGCCCTCCAAAAGCCATGATGCCCCTTTCCTTCTGACCATACAGCCATTTACGACCACAGTATGAGTGTTGCTGTTTTCAATAGAAAATGCGTAGCAAATTGTGGGATGCATTTTCTCTTTTCACACCTTATTAAAATGAAAAATCTGGGACAAAAGGGACTATTTAAAAAAAAAAAATTAAAGCAAATGTGTCACCAAAAATTTTTAAAATGAGGTACAGTAGTAACGCATATCCCTTTTTCTTATGTTTTTTTTTTTTAAATATTCTGATATTATTTTTTATCATTATTTCCTGGACATGATTATGGCTGCGGCCATCTTGCCTGAGCTGTTCTTAACAACATTTAGAAAGCATTAAGAAAATTGCTTTACGGCAGCCCCATAGACACAATGGACAGGAGTGGTCCTCATTGACTTCTACGGGAGAGTCTTCTAGGTATGACCAGTGCAGAGGTCATTGTACAAGGAAAGAATAGATAAGCTGTGACAATCACCTATTGTGAATGGTGGACCATGTCTTATGTATTTATAGAGGTGATATCTCTTTATCATTACAGTCAGCATTAGAATGAGTTAAATGCAGTATCTGTACAAGCCAAGGAAGAAGCAGCATCAATTATTAGACATAGTGGCCAGTGCAAAAAATTTATGCAAAAGGAATTTATTTTTTTTTTAAATTTTTTATTTTATTTTAAATATATGGAGTACATGGAAAATTAAAAAAAAACAAAATCATCAAAAATTATTTAAAAATATGTTAAATATAAAAAAGTGATTTAAACAGCAGGTCATTTTATGATAACACATTCCCTTTAATTTTCACAGCAAATGTTTCTAAATTCTATGAAACTCCAGTGTTAAAACCCTCAATTAATTCCATGAGGCGTAAAGTTTTCAAAATGGTGTCAATTTTTTTCCACTGTAGGGGTACCTCAGGGTCTTGCCAAATGTGATATGGTACCTGAAAACCAGTCCAAAAAATTCTGCTCTCCAAGAGGCATTTGGCGTTCCTTCCCTTCTGAGCCCTGGGGTGTGCCCATACAGCAAAGTTTATGACCACATATGTGGTGTTTATGTAAATTGCAGGCTCAGGGTAATAAATATTGAGGCTGTTTGTTATTGTTGATTGTTTTGCTGTTAAGCCTTGCTGTGTTACAGAAAAAAAATGATTAAAATGGAAAATGTACAAAAAAATTTGACATTTTGAAATGTTCACCTCCATTTTCCTTTAATTCTTGTGGAACACCTAGAGGGTTACAAAGTTTGAAAAATCAATTTTGAATACTATGAAGGGTGTAGTTACAAAAATTCTGAGTAATACACTTACAGCCAATGCATTACAATACAAAAGTATTGTGATGCATTGTAAAGGAGATCAGACCCCCAAAAGTTAAATAAAGAGGAAAAAAAAGCTAAAAAATAAAGTTTCCTAAAAAAAATAATAATAAAAGATTCAAGTAAAAAAAAGCCATTTTCCAAAAAAAGTTTCCAAAAATTGTAAAAAAAGGTAAAAAAAGAAAGATAAACATATTAGGTATTGCCGTGTCCGTATCGACTGGCTCTATAAAAATATAATGACATCCACCCCGCCAGGTGAACGCTGTAAAAAAAAAAAAAACGTGCCAAAACAGACTTTTTTGGTCACCTTCTCTTACAAAAAGTGTAATAGCAGGCGATCAAAAAGGCTTATTTGTCCCAAAATGGCACCAATCAAACCGTCATCTTGTCCCGCAAAAATGATACCCTACCTGAGACAATCGCCCAAAAAATAAAAAAAATATGGCTCTCTGAAAATGGTAACACAAAAAAAATTTTTTATTCTGTTCAAAAATAAATTTAATGTGTAAAACTTTCCAAAAATAAAAAAGTTACACATATTGGGTACCGCCGGGTCCGTAACAACCTGCTCTATAAAAATATTACATGAGATTGCCCCCCAGGCGAATGCTGCAAAAAAAAAAAAAGTGCCAAAACAGAAATTTTTTGGTCACCTTCCCTTACAAAAAGTGTAATAGCAAGCGATCAAAAAGGCGTATTTATCCCAAAATGGTACCAATAAAACCGTCATCTTGTCCTGCAAAAATGATACCCTACCCGAGACAATCGCCCGAAAAATAAAAAAAAATATGGCTCTCTGAAAATGGCAACACAAAAACAGATTTTATTCTGTTCAAAAATAAATCTAATGTCTAAAACTTTCCAAAAATAAAAAAGTTACACATATTGGGTACCGCCGCGTTTGTAACAACCTGCTCTATAAAAATATTACATGAGATGGCCCCCCAGGTGATTTTTTTCACCTTTCCTCACAAAAAGTGTAATACCATACGATCAAAAAGGCGTATGTATCCCAAAATGGTACCAATCAAACCGTCATCTCATCCTGCAAAAAATGAGCCCCCACATAAGACAATAACTCAAAAAAAAAAAAATCAATGGCTCCCGCAAACCAATCCATCAAAATCTGTGTTGTAAAATCCATATGGCGCTCCTTCTGTTCTGAGTCCTGCCATGTGCCCCCAGAGCAGTTTACCACCACATATGGGGTGTTGCCGTATTCGGGAGAAAATGGGTAACAAATTATGGGGTGGTTTTCTCCTATTACCCCTTGTGAAAATGAAAAATTTCATTTCTTCCAATAAAATGTTGCTTTAGCCATAAATTTTTCATTTTCACAAGGGGTAATAGGAGAAAACCACCCCATAATTTGTTACCCATTTTCTCCCGAATACGGCAACAAATTCCGTAAAACACTTAGGGGGTCAAAGTGGCCAGTACCCCCCTTAATATATTCTTTGAAGGGTGTAGTTTCCAAAATGGGGTCACTCTTTGAGGGTTTCCACTGTAGGGGTATGTCAGGGTCTCTCAATTACAAAAATGGTGCCTAAAAACCATTCTAGCAAAATCTGCCTCCAAAATCTGTATGGCGCTCCTTTCCTTCTGACCACTGACACAAACCCATAGAGATGTTTACCACCACATATGGGGTATTTTTGTAAACTGCAGAATCGGAGTAATGTATATTGAGGTTTAGTTTGCTGTTAACCCTTGCTGTTTTGCAAGAAAAAAATTATTAACATGAATAATCTACCAAAAAAGTGAAATTTTGAAATTTCACCTCCATTTTCCATTAATTCTTGTGAAACACCTCAAGGGTTAACAAAGTTTGTAACAGCAGTTTTTTTTTATAATTTGAGGGGTGTAGTTTCTAAAATGGGGTCATTTATGGGGGGTTTCCATTACATAAGCCACTAAAAATCACTTTATAACTGAATTGGTGCTTAAAAAAATGGTTTTGGAAATTTTGTTGAAAATTTGAAAAATGGCTTCTAAACTTCTAAGCCCTCTAACGTCCCAAAAAAGTAAAATGACATTTATAAAATGATGCCAACATAAAGTATACATATGGGGAATGTAAAATAATAACTATTTTTTGAGGTATTACTATGTATTTTGAAAGTAGAGAAATTGAAATTTTGAAATTTGCTAATTTTTCCAAATTTTTGCTAAATTTGGTATTTTTTTTATAAATAAAAATTAAATATTTTGCCACAAATTTACTACTATCGTGAAGCACAATATGTGATGAGAAAACAATCTATGAATGGCTTGGATAAGTAAAAGTGTTCCAAAGTTATTACCACATTAAGTGACAAATGTCAGATTTGCAAAAAACGGCCTGGGATTTGAGGTGAAAAGTGGCCCGGTACTGAAAGGGTTAATGCTACCAAACATGTGTTTACCCGTTGCTATATATGTCAGTGTCACTGTGACATTATTTACTATTGCTGCCATTGTGTTAAAAAGCTTGAAAGGAAGGAAATATGAGTCCTAGGAGACCTTAAAGTGTCATATACTATATTTTCATGGCAATTGGAAGACTATTGATTTGGGTAGAATCGATTTGGACCCAAATTAAATTTTTTGAGTGAATCCTGAAACACATTTCAAGAAATTTGCTAATTTTTATTAGAGATATAACATGGTCATATTCCAGCTTTACTAGGGGTAT
This sequence comes from Rhinella marina, assembly GCA_900303285.1. Classification (NCBI taxonomy): domain Eukaryota; kingdom Metazoa; phylum Chordata; class Amphibia; order Anura; family Bufonidae; genus Rhinella; species Rhinella marina. Next base: position 16,859 of record ONZH01015668.1, on the reverse strand, counting down.
AATAGAGATGCAGCAGGGTCATACTCTAGCTTTACTAGGGGTATACTAGAGATGTAACAGGGTCATACTACATGGCTACTAGCAGTATACTAGAGATGCCAGCAGGGTCATACTATAGTTGTGCTATGGGGATATACAAGAGATGTAGCATTGTAATACAACAGCTTTACTACGGATATACTAGAGATGTAAAAGCGTCACACTACAGCTTTACTAGGGGTATACTACAGATGTAACAGGGTCATACTTTACTAGGGGCATAATAGAAATAGAGCAGGGTCATACTATAGTTGTGCTACAGGTATACAAGAGATGGTAGCAGGGTAATACAACAGCTTTACTAGGGGTATACTAAAGATGTAACAGCATCATAATACAGCTTTACTAGTGGTATAATAGAGATGCAGCAGGGTCATACTCTAGCTTTACAAAGGGTATACTAGAGATGTAACAGGGTTACACTACAGCTTTACTAGGAGGATACTAGAGATGAAGCAGGGTCATCCAATAGCTGTGCTAGGGGTATACTAGAGATGTAACAGGGTCATACTACAGCCTTACTATGGGTATAATAGAGATGCAGCAGGGTCATACTCTAGCTTTACTAGGCGTATACTAGAGATGTAACAGGGTCATACTACAGTTCTACTAGCGGTATACTAGAGATGTAGCAGGGTCATACTTAGAGATGAGCGAAGCGATTCGTCGATTCGTTGATTCGTATCGAATCTTGGGATTTTTCAGCTGCGAAGCGAATCCGAATATTAGGTGATTGGCTCGCTTTTGTACGCATCGCTACGTAGTTTGTCCGCTAAATTATACGCTATTCTACGTATAATTTAGTTACTCTATACACTGTTGCGTAGACTCCTCCCTGGTAGTTACTCTACACGCTGTTGCGTACGAATTCTGTTCAGCGATGCAGACTCCTCCCTGGTAGTTCTGCCCACTTCTCCTGCATGCGAGGAAGACGTGGCAAGTCAGCAGAGTAAGATGGCGGCGAGACAGCGAGGTCCTGACTGGGGAAGCATGTTGTGGGCAGACGACCCCTATGAGGAGAAGGAACCGGAGATCTATCTGTCACAACTCAATAGGAAGTCGGATGAGGTGCCTGCTGAGGTGGTGACTCCACTGGCTGACAAGGCGGAGGTGGCAGGAGTTCCTGCTCCGCCGCGCAAGGACTACTCCTTACGCCAGAATTTGATGGTCCCTGAGGCTGTCACCCGGAACGCCCAGACCCTCTGGGAATATAAAAAGCTGGTGGAGGAGTGGGTTGTTCAGGTGTTGGAGCACCCACGGTCAGGTGACCCTAAGCTGGAGCGCCGAAGGGTAGCGCAGCAACCTACCTGTGAGTCATAATGAGAAATTGAGCGTTAGGCCTTAATTGTCTGTTTCCATTAATTTTGTTTCCACACGGTTGGAATTTAAATGTTTGGAACTTGTTCATTTTAATTAACCCAGCATGTAGGTGATCAACAACAATTCACAGGCCAGCACAAAAAAGTATCTGTGAGGGATAACATATTCAGTTTATCTTTATTTCTATATTCACAAACACATTTCCAGTATTTTTATTTTCCTTTTTTTTATTGAGTGATTATATTCAAACTAGCAGCATTTATATGTGATTACTACAGCAATAGACAGGGAATCACACAAAAGTATCTGGGAGTGATAACTAATTTAGGCCCAAATCCGTTTCCTTATTTCACAGTTTTTAATTTTTTAAGGTTGTTGAGATATATATATATATATTCTAAACGAAAGACCCAGAGCTAGAATGAGGGTGGAAGCAGCACCATCTATCCAGCCAGAAGTAGTGGTAGCAGCAGTAGTAGAAGGCCACAGTTGTCCCTGCTGGCTTTGGAAAGGCGCAACATTATAGTTGAGATGAAAGAGGATGAGATTGTGGATTGAATGGCTCACTCCTCCGCTCAGTCGCAGCAGGATGATGTGGAGGTGACTTCAGAGTGTGACACCTTGCCATGGAGCCAGGGGTCACAGCATTCCTTCTGCTCCTACAGGGGCACCTTCCTTTTTCCTAAGACGTTGCAAGAAAACCCCACCACACCATAAGGCAGATATTCAACAGAGTCTCCCTGTGATGACAACAGCAATAAAGAGCAGAGGTCACATACCTCCCAAAGAACAGCCAGGACCATGTCTGCTTTAGGATCTGTTGATGACACTGACCATGTGGTTGGGTTAGACTCAGAACGCACCAGAGCTAGGCCTAACTCGGCTGGCTCTACCTCTACCTCTACTGTTTCTCATCTGGCAATTTTCTTCATGCTGCTGGAAGACAAAAACATCTCTTTGTCCAAGCTGTGCAAAATAAGGCGCAATGCAAGCAAACACAAAAGTAGGCACCACAGCTCTATTGAACCACATGGCATCTAGCCACTGCAGCAGAAGTTCCATCTTTCTCCTGGTTCTGATTGCACCAGCCAGGCCACATCCACAAGCAGTATGGTTTCTTTCATACTGTCATCATCCCTTTCGGCTTCTCACATTCAGACTCCTCCTCCTCCTCCATTCCATCGCCAGCCCATGATAATGGAATGCATGGCCAAGCTTAATTCCCACCTGTCCCATTTGCTGGCGGTGCAGTTGGTGCAGTAACATTTAGTCAAGTCTGTTGCCTTTTAGGAGCTAATTGCGTGCGCTCCCTTGTGCTGTTATGTAGCAGACAACGTGGGCTTCTCCCTGTGATTCTCACTATGCGGTAAGGTTCATGCCACCGTGGACACCTGTAGCAGCTCTTGTGGGCAGGGACAGTACATGTCTTTCGTGGCCCACTGGGTCAATGTTTTTTTCCAGCAGAGGCTGGGCACAGGGTCACTTGAACTTGGCACAAGTCATCAACCTCGTGGAGCAGCACTTTCTAAATAAGTACACTGGCTTGTGCAAGGTGCTGGCAAAGTCCAGAAGACTTCAGCCGCTCTTACATGCTGAGGAACATTCTCCTGGGCCTTCAAGCGACAGAATGCCTGCCCCAATACCCATATATTCCAGGACGTACCAACTCGCTGGAATTCAATGTTGCACATGCTCAAGCATCTGTACGAGCAGCAGAAAGCTGTGACCAGACATGTACCAGACAGCATTATGCCTTATTCACACGTCAGTGTTTTGGTCTGTGATTTCTATCAGTGATTTTGAGTTAAACCAGTTGCGACTCTAAATACAAAACAGATGTAGACTTTATGTCTGTGTAGGCAGGGGCGGATTGGCCATAGACCTTACAGGGAAATTTTCCCGGTGGACTGATGCCCTGGGGCCGCTTGAGTCCTCCTCATGGCCAGCCAGTGAACTTTTTTAGGATGTATTTTGTGCTGCTGGAAGTATTTTGTGATGTGACTGTGGTATTTGGCTCTGTTGGGGTGGTATAATGTGCCACAATATGGTCTTGCTGACCCTGCATCCTTCAATTTGGACCCGACTACAAAATTGGGCCACTCTTAGTATTTTTTTCCAGGGCCACTTTAGGTTCCCAGTCCGCCCCTGTGTGTAGGCTTCAATCATGGAGATCACTGACGTGTGAATAAGGCATTAGCAGCAGGGAGCATGTGTTGCTTCGATTTCAGGCAGTAGCAGCTCATCTTAGATGCCTGTCAGGTGCTGAACGAGGAGGCCACAAAGTTTGTCAGCAGAGACAACTGCAACATGAACAACATCTTCCATTAAATATTTATCTTAGAACAGATGCTGATGCTCATGCAGCAGGGAATCACGGTGAAAGAAGAGCAGATGACAAATCTTGTTGTCCTCCCTATAGCTGTTGGGGACACACAAAAGGAATCTGCCATGGAGGAGGAAGAAGATGAAGATGAGAAAGATGAGGAGCTGCTACAGCAAGAGGAGGAGTCAGAGGTGGAGGAGCAAGAGAATGATGATGAGGATGCCACCGGCCAAAACACCCAATTGTCTCAGTGGGGGGCAGAGCAAGAAAGAAGTGACTCCTAGGGCACACTGTTTATGATTACTGAACAGCCATGCTTTTTAGATCCTCGATACCAAGGCAAAATGAGGAAATGTTTTCCTCTGGCAGAAAGGGGGGGGGGGGGCAAATTCCGTTACTACCAGGAAACACTGGGTATGCACCCTGCCACAGCTTACGGCGAGAAAATGGCTGCCGCCACTGTTTCTGATAGAGAGGCAGAGTCACCCCCACCCACCGCCATCAGCATCAGAAGCCACAGGAGCAGTATCAGCAGCAGCCATTTCAGTCTCTTCAATATTAAGGGGCAGTTTTTCCACGTGCCATGCCTGGCTGGGACCAGTCAGTAAATTCAGGCCCATCTACAATCTGTCCAGTCTCTGGTGCATACCTTGACCCCATGGATTTATGGGCAGACATACTAGAACAGTGGCTAGAGCTATGCTATGGGGAGGTATAAAAGGGTCACACTAAAGAAATGCTAGGGTAGATTGAGGAGGGTCATACTACAGTTATACTAGTGGTAGATGTAACAGTATCATACTAGAGCTATACTACGGGTAAATAATAATGTCCACTTTTTGTGCTCCCAGTATTTTTAATACCCCCTTGTAGTTCTACAGTATTTATAATGCCCCCATAGCACCCCATTTGAGTTAAGATAAGTTTCTAATTGCTGTGAATCCGACCACTAGCATCCTCACAGATCACCGTAAAGAGAGTCCCTGACTACTCTATGAGAATGGAGCATTGGATCACATTGTGACCACCAATCTATTCAAAGATAGCACAAAGCACTATACTCTGCATTTCCATAGAAGTAAATGGAGCAGCAGTTAAACATGTGTGTTGCCGCTCCATCCATTCTATGTGAGAATTATGGAGAATGCTTATCAGTTGACTATCTCTGGCAGCCTAATGGAGATGAATGGAGCAGCAGTGCACACGATAGACTGAGTTCACACTTCAATTATTTGGTCACTTATCGTCACTTATAGATGCGGGTCAAAAATACAGAACAGGTGAATATCTTTTTATTACACCTTACCTCTGAGTAGGCTTCTCTACTGGTTTTGGTTCACAATCACTAATGGAAATAATTGACCAAATAACTGAAATGTGAACTCAGCCTAACCTCCACTCCATTCATACAGGGAGATAAGGACCCCGATTTCTGTGATTCATGGGGCTTCCAGCAGTCAAACCTCACTGATTAGATACTTATCCCTTGGTTAATAAATATGTTTACTACAACTCCTTTAAAGAGTCAAGAAAAAACTTGTGTCGTACAAAATTCATTCCAGTGCTCAGTGCTTCAATCTTTGATGTCAAACTCTCATCATACTGCGAGTTGGAGATCACTGTTATGTACTGTAATAATTGTGGAAAAATTCTGTTTTCCAGGTTGTTGTCTCATCTATACAGAACCCTATGGCACCTTCTAGTAATGTTCCCATCCTCATACTCAGGTGGCAACTTAGCTTCCATGGACCTCAGAGGAATTTTGGTAGATGGAGATGTCCTTATAGGAGCAGTAATTCCTCTTCACATTGACAAACTGTACTCCATGATGACCTTCCAGGAGAAGCCACCAGCAGATATCTGCACAATGTAAGTTTAAGAATCATTAAATGTACTTACCTTCATGTCACATATATATTACTATCAGGCATTTCTACTGATAACATAATCCAGTGTTGCTGTTCAATCCACAAGTATGTTAAAGTAAGATGGTGGAACTGATTTCTTCACAGGGTTGGAGGTATAGCACAGTTATCTTACAGCTGGGACCTCTTCAGATGTTTGGGGATCAATCGGCCTTTCCAATAAAGAAACCCTATAGTCTTACATAGGACACAGAGGCATTGGGGCGCCATACTTTCCTGTTCTAGGAGACAGAATCACAGGGGATAAAACGTAGTGCAGTTTGTGCTCAAAGTTATGCTCAGATACTTGTGGTATGAACTTGTGTGAGTCAGGAGACACAACAAATATTGAGAGTTTGTGCAAACAGCCAAAAGAGTAAGGGCCAATATTACAGCCACCAAGAGGGGGCAGATGGAGACAGCAGAGATACTTAAGTAGTAGTGGTTCATGCAAATTGCACTGAGCCTAAGACAAAGCCAGAGTGAGTCCGAATGTGCTCTGCCAGATGCCAGAGTGGACATGTGAATCAAAGGGCATGCCAAAAACACTAATAATGTACAAGAGAGGTATTACTGAGATAGTTACATGAGCAGGTGGAGCATAAGAGTCTCTCCATGGATTATTGGAGAGCCTTCAGGGGAAACCATGCTGTGCCAATGGCCAAATATGAATAAAAGTGACTGTAACCGCCAGAAAGCACACACATCTTTAGCTGGCTCTGGATATTAAATTATTAGGGTTCGCAATGTTGGGGCTCATCAAGCTTACCAGGACTCAACTCAACACTGATACACATGCGATAAACCACTCTATAAAGGACTTACACCTGAACCCAGAAAAGATGAAGTAGCCCATGCCTGACCACAAATGATATTTTGATAAACTCTAGTCAGGAGTCATGGAGTTCAAGTATTGTTTTCTTTTTCTCCAAATTCTCAGGTATAGGTCTTAGTATAAATTATATCAAGTCCACTATTTACTGATTTCAGGTTCCGCTTTGAACACTACCAGCAGTTCCATGCCATGAGGTTTGCTGTTGACGAAATTAATAGAAGCCCTGAACTTCTCCCAAACATCAGCCTGGGCTTTTATGCCTATGACTCCTGTGCTGTGCTACAGGGAGAGTTAGAGGGAACCTTGTGGATGCTGACAGGACTTGATCATGCAATACCCAATTACTGTTGTCGCCAACGTCCACCTCTGGCTGCCATCATTGGACACTCATCATCTACATACTCTATTCTCATGGCTCATATATTAGGACTATACAGATACCCACAGGTAACATTTAAAAAGTCTCAGGTTTTGCTTGAAATGCTCAATTGTAGAGATGACCGAATTTCTGTAAATTAGTTTCAGGTCCAATTCTGAGAGTCAAAAGTGCTCCAATTGCCCTGGAAATTTGCACATGACACTCAAAGTTCTCCAAGGTCACATATTTCTTCTCTTATCTTTCTCAGTTTTTTTGCTTTCTCTGTACCCCCCTTTTAATCCCTTTAAGCAATGCTAAATAATGTAAGAGTGACACATAGCTATGGGTAATTACATAGTTAAAAACACATTGAGCGGTTGCATGTGGTAAACTTTTCAAAATGAAAAACCTTTCAAAAATTGTACCTTATTTGGGGCAAATGGTGTATAAACACACACAGTATTATCTAGAAAAAAAAAACAAGAGGTCCAAAAGTTATGCCTTAATAGAGGCAGATGCCTGCCCCTGTTTATACACACAAGTGTTAATGCCAGAAGAAACAAAGGCTTGTTCTGAGCAAGCCTGAAAAGATTCTTCCTTTTTTGGGAGCAGCAGCAGAACAGTGTGGATTTGGAAGGGGTAAGATGCGTAGGGGTAATAGTGGCAGTAATGATAGTGGCAACAGTGGCAGCACAGCATGGAACAGACAAGGCACCAGTTGTGCGGCTGTGTATGGGTATTGTTAGTGCCAGCATGGGAAGTAATTGCTGTGGCAGCAGCAGCAACCATACAAGAAGGAACATGATGGTAGGCAGGAATACAGCAGCAATGTCAAGATCAGGCTGTCAATAAAAAGACACCCTCAGCAATGGCAGTTCTATTCTATGAGCAGCGGGCATCTGCTTGCCAAAATCTGTGGCAATCTGTGTACACACTATATCCTGTAATTTTGCAGGAGAACATTCCCCCATTTTGGTTTTATAGCAAGGGCCTAAAAATATGGCAATCCAGTAATCAACTGATTGATTGATGTTAACAATACACCAGTCAGTGCATAAGCTAACAAGCATACAGCTTGCCATGCTAACTAGTGTGTATGGGAACCCAGTTCTTTCTGGCTCTGCCCTCCACTGTGATTATTGGTCATCATGGCCAGTATCATCATTATCATCATCAGCCTTGTCCTCCTTCATCACCGACTCCTACTCCTCCTGCTCCAATGATAGCAACTCATTCTCCTCCAATTCAACCCCATGGTACTTTCTCCATGTGGGTCTCCAAAGGCTACTGGGCGGACAGCAATATGCAAAAGTTATTCTTCCACCAACCCCCCCTTCCACCAGCATGAGCGTTTTCTCGAAGTTGCTGCAGTTGTCCCTACTGACAAATCTTGTGTTCTCTTTGAAGAGTCTGGTGAGCTGCCACTGGCTGACCTAAAAAAAAAATATGCTCCCTGCTGTAGTGGTCTGGTGCATGATTTATATTACTAATACAGATGCTCCAGCATATTCAAGGTGAAATTCCAGCTAGTTGGAACATCACACATCAAGCGGTGTAATGTCGCTGCAAGTCCAGGAGGACGTTCTTAGCCATATAAGAATGGCTGAAATGCAAGGAACACTCTCCTGGACATGGTGAGAGGCCTAAAAGCATTACATCACAAAATTTATCATGTGCACCTTGCAGGGAGCATGCAGTGCAGCCAAGATGTTTGTGCCATTCGTGGAGGTGGCGTTTAGACAGCCAGCGGAATATTTGCTGCTTGATGCACTTTACCAACTGATCTGCTGTGTGGCTACTAGCACCCAGCCTGATCATCTCTAACATAGCAGGCTTAAAGGGGTTGTGCAGGCTGTATATATTGACAACACATAGTGTAATGAAGAGGGAGCGGTGATCACATGGAGCACCATCAACTCTTCAAAAAGTTGATCGGATGGGGTGCTGGGTGTAGGACCCTTCAGCGATCAGATATTGATGATCTATCCTATGGATAGGTCACCAATATAAACTGCCTACACTACCCCTTTAACATATGGTAAGAAGCAGGGGGAGTGGAAGTGACATTCTGCCTTGTTTCTGTTGGGGACATGAGGATTTACATTTAGGAGGATGTAGAAGAGGCAGATAGGTGTCTAGTATGGGAACCAGACCAACTGAAATGTAGAGGTGTCAATAGGTGCTGTGCTGCTGCTTCACCGCTGCCAAGCAAAGCATTGACCAAGTGGGCCATGAAAGACATGTACTATCCTTGCCCATAACAGTCGCTCCAGGAGTCGATTGGCCAGATGGGAGTTATGCTTGCACAGAACCTAATTGCTTGTCATGAATAGTTACGTCATAACCACACATTCCATTATGGATGTCTCGTGATGGAGTGGTGGACAGGGAGGAAGAGTCTGAGCAGAGGAAGAATTAGCTGATAATGATGACAAGAATACTACCGCTTGGGGATGCAGCCTGGCTCCTGCAACTCTCAGCCATGGTAAAATCTCTCCAGATCTCTTCTCTAAGGCCAGTTTGTCACTCTCCAGGTGAACTCAAGTTCAAGGTCTGTGGTGCCGACAAAATGTCCAGTCTGCCACCAGTGCATTGCTTGTTCTCAGCCTCCTATCACAGAAGCTATGGCATATGTCACACTATTTGGTTTGAGACAAACCTTTTTATCAGTTCCCTATTGCAGCTCAGCCTCCTAGTGGCATCACTGCTATAGCTCTCAGCCACTAGGATATCATCCTGCCTTAAGCTACCGACTCCAACTGGAGAACTGGGTGAAGAAACTACATCTTAATACACACTAGCATTACAATGCACATTTTTCAACACATATGAATTACCATCTGACAGACAACAGACCATTGTCCCCCAACCAGTCCAGCGTCAAATGGAAACAAGAACCAACTAAAATATAGAGGTGTCAATATGAATGCAGAACATTACTAATTGAGTCAATGACATTACTTTGTAGGGCAGGTGCTGCCACCCCCTACATGTATGCCGCAAATTCCATTGAATGCAAACATTGATTTCTGCTATGGATTGGATTTGTACGCAAGTGCCATAATCGAACTCCCACCTACATTGCACTATTATATAATACTACTGTCTTCTTATGTGGGTGATTGTATTTTGGGCTCCATCAAGCACTAGGGATAATGTGACAGCTGCCTCTTGTTATGCTCCTGTTCCCATGTAAATAATGCATAGGTTACACTGATAGAATAAATTGGTCCACCAATTGGTTCTTCAGTTTGGTCACTGGATTTCAGGCATCTTCTGATCTAGAGGAGTCCTCCATTTTCTTGTGTCTAGTGGATAAGAGTGACAATCCATGCTTATGTCAATATGTATGTGATATTTAGTATAAAAGAGTAATATTGTAAGCATTAATTATATATTAAAACCACTTTCTACATTGTAGGTCAGCTATTTCTCAACTAGTCCCCTACTGAGTGACAGAACACAATTTCCCTCCTTCTTCAGAACTGTCCCAAGTGATTCTTTCCAGTCTTTGGGATTGGCTCAAATGGTCAAACATTTTGGATGGAATTGGGTTGGGCTTATTGCCCCTGATGATGACTATGGCCGAGAGGGCATCAAGGTCATGAAACAGGAAATTTTAAGGTCTGGAGCCTGCTTGGCCTTCACACAATACATACCAACTGTTCAGTCCTACAGCAATATTCATAACATTGCCAAAGTCATCAAGGGATCAACGACTAAAGTGGTGGTGGCTTTCTCTACAGATGTTTACCTCATACCATTGTTGGAAGAGCTGTTGGCACAAAATGTATTGGGAAAAATCTTTGTAGCAAGTGAAGCTTGGTCAATATCGAACGTTATCTCAGTAGATAGATACTCTTCCATACTTACCGGGACCATTGGATTTGCTTTCCCTAGCTCTAATATAAAAGGGTTTCAAGAATATGTCAACAGTATAAACCCCTACAGTGTTCCAGGGGTCAAATGGGCCAAGATATTCTGGGAAAAGGCATTTGGATGTACTTTTCCCATTGAAGGTAACCCCAATGGTCATAATAATGAGTCTAATATATGTACGGGGTATGAGGACCTATCAAGCAACCAAAATCTCTATAATGACGTTTCAAATTTAAGAACTTCCTACAATGTCTATTCTGCTGTACACGTGATAGCGAAAGCTCTTGAGGACCTTACACACTGCAATGTATGGCATGGTCCATTTTTAGGTGGGAAATGCACTGATTTGAGGAAATTTGAACCATGGCAGGTGAATATTATAAGATTTACAATTACATTGTTGGTAAAACCCCAATTTATGTGTTTAGGTGTTAAAAGTAAGCTAAATGAGTACCCCAACTGTTGCTTACAATGAGGGACCTTTGATTCTCATTCTCAGTTGTAAAGCAAGAACGGCATGCATTATCCCCCTACGTAAACATGAATGGGGCTATCAGAAATAGCCAGCCAACCTCATTTTTGAAAACAGTTGGGGTCCTATGGGTTAGGTTCTATAGAGTCCAATCTGACCTGATAAAGAATTAAAAAGGGTGGTGTTATGCGCCATACTCATACATGTAATTTAATGTAATTTAGGTGTCAGTCAAACAACTTCATCATACATTTGTATGCTAGTCTTGACCAAGCATTTATTTCAGTTTAGAGAAAGCCATTCAACATGCATTATCATAACTTGATGAACGTTGGCCAAACCCACCACAGTTGGGGGGATGAGCAGATGACATAATGTTTGGATTATGTTGATTGTATACTCCCATTGTGTAAAAACACAATACACTGCATTGTATGTTTTTAACTGTAGACTACTTGTTTCTATATAGTGAAAAAACTGTCCATGCATACCAACCTATCACATACCAAGAAGACATTAGGTGCCTAGTGGCATATGGGCACTTCCGAGGTTTATGTCGGGGATAGTGTTGAGCGAGCATGCTCGGCTGAACTTGCTGTCCGGCCGAGCATGCCTACGCTTGGGTCCGAACTCCGAGCGTACTCGAGCGCAATGCTCGTCCCATAGATGGATCCGTCATGACCCCAATGCAAGTCAATGGGGACGGATCCATTTGGTTTGACACAATAGAAAACGGATCCGTCCTCCATTGACTTTCAATGGAGTTCATGACGGATCCGCTGCTGGTTGTATCTAGCTGGAGAAGGAAAAAAAGGGGGACCCCACAACATTTTTTAAAATTATTTAATTATTTTTGAAAAAAAAAAGGGTGAGGTCCCCCTTTTTTCCTTCTCCAGCCAGATACAACCAGCAGCGGCAGCCTGGCACTACCAGGATGGGAAGGGACACGGTTATTGGCCCTTCCCAGCCTAATGGTACCAGCCTGCAGCCGCCCTAGAACAGGACCCTCAATTTAGAAGGTCCGGTCCTGCAGGTACCCGGCTCTTCCTGATACCCCTGGTGGAAGTGGGTGCCAGAGTAATAGATGTTGGGGTTGGTGCTGGCCATACCGGCAAGCGCTAAGCCCAGTATAAGTAATCAGGGCCATCTGTAGATAGCCGTAATTACTAAAACTGCAATGTTGTAAAAACACACAAACACACTGTTATAAAATATTTTATTGAAATAAATACTCCCCCAGACCCCTGTTTGAACATTTTATTTAAAAATAAAAAATCTGGTCCGACGTAATCCAGAAATCCGACGTAGTCCTCTGCATTCACGATCCTGAAAAATAGAAAACAAGCAAACAAACAGAAAAACGAACAAACAAACACAGACCACATACCCCCTCAGGCTTCTTCTTTGTAGTGAGTCCTCCCGTCCAGGTGGCACTGTGGTACAACTTACCATTCTCCGTGCCGTCTTCCGGCTGGACGGGAGGAGGGAGCTGCCAGGGAAGGGAAGTTGTGTCTCTGTGTGTCTGTCTGTTTGTTTTTTTTAATTTTGAACACTTGTGTAAAAAAGGCACCCCTTCCGAGCGGGGGGAAGGGGTGCCTTTTTTACACAAGCACCTCTTCTGAGCGGGGGGTGCCTGGTTTACTCCCATAGACTTCTATTATGCCCGGGTGCACCCTCGAGCACCCCTGATTGCTTGGCCAGAGCACCCGAGCGTACGAGCGGTGCTCGATCATCACTAGTCGGGGAATATTCTCAACATGTGCGAAAAAAAAAAAGATGTGAACAGAGCCTAATATGTATGGACAGCTTTCGAAATCCAGCAACCAAATTCTATAGATGTCAGGGGATTATGGACAGTCAAGTCGACCCCAAATGATAAAGATTATATTGTTTTCTACTTAATGACTTGAGTATATTGCTCTTTTATGGGCAAGTAAGAACATAACTAGTAAGCTTTGAACCCCTAGAAGTAACATCTTGTTTGCAGTTATGTGTCAATTTTTTAGTCAATTCCAAGAAAACAATTATCCTTCAAGAATGTTAGTAAATGGCTCTGATGATACTGCTATTCATAACAATCCCATAAAACAAGATTGTCCATTTTCTTTGTCCCTCTACTTGTCTTAGCTTTTATACTACTTCAAGAAAGTACGAGTGTCTTTTGGAAATCAGAGAGAACTGTTCTTCAATGAAAATGGCGATCCGCCGGCAATGTATGACATCGTCAACTGGCAGAAACGTCCAGATGGTTCAATGACCCAAGTGAAAGTTGGACATTATGACACTGTGGTTGAATCTAACCATAGTTTCACTGTCAACTCAAGTTTAGTCTGGTGGGCCCATGGAAGTCATGAGGTAAATTAAAAAGTAACTCTTAAAATCTTCAGTGAACATAATTAATATTGGTTGAAGGGGTCATCTGGTTTATAAACCTATATAGAAAAGCCAAAATTAATAAAGTTTTAGTACCTCAGAGGACTACTGCAAAGGGTTAACTATTACCAACCGAGGTAATGCAATTATCTTAAGTTAAATGTTGTGATTTAATGTGTTTTATGTAAACTCAATAACACAGAATAAGTAACCTAACAGTTAACATTTGCAGACTGTTTAGATTAACGTCCCCTGGTTAGTGAAAGTGAGGAGTCTAGTCTGAGGACAGCTACAGGTGGGCTGTGTGTGGAGAGTCCATGCAGATTGTAGGTCCAAACTCAGAGAACCTCCGTCTCTAAATCTACAACTGTCAGAGAAACAACACTATTACTAGAGAACCCCTAAAGAAAAAAGACCAGACATCTTAGAAAATCTAGAGAACCAACAAGGTTGTGCATTGGACTCAGCAAGGAATTGTGCACATTTATCACTGAAAGACTTTACTGCTGCTCCTCAGACACTCCCGTAAGCACCTTGCCATCTGCACCAAGGACAATGAGCGCCTCTCCTCTCCACTGTCCTCGGTATAGTTCCAGGGTCTGCTGGGGTCTTCCTCCGCTTCCTCTACCACCTCATCCTCCATCTCCTCCTGTTATTGAGAGGCAGAGAAGCCAGGTGGCGGTGTGTGGAATGGCTGGGCATGGACATCTTCCTCCTCCTCACCCTCCATCTGCACTTCATCCATCTCTGGGCTCAAGGCGATGTTCAGCCTTGGAGTGGTGGCCTGGGAATCCTCGCTGACTATGGTTTTCAGCGCACTTTCCAGAACATGGACGAGTGGGATGATGTCATTGATCCCATAGTAATTCCTGCTCACAAACAAAGTTGCGTCCTCAAAAGGGATCAACAATTGGCAGACTTCACGCATCATCTGCCAGTGTGTGACTTGGAAGTCGCAGTGTGGCGTGAAGCTGCCTGATTTCCCCATGAGGTAGTCTGTAACGGCTGACCTTTGCTCGTACAGGCGGTCCAGCATATGGAGGGCAGAATTCCAGCGTGTTGGCACGTTGCATATTAGCCGATGTTGGGGCAGACTGCGCTGTCTCTGGATCCTTAGCAGGGTGTTCCTTGCAGTGTAGGAGTGGCTGAAGTGTTTGCACACTCTGCGTGAAATCCTCATAAGGTCTTGTAGTGCAGAAAATGATCGAAGAAAACCTGTGCACTATGAGGTTTATCACATGTGCCATACAAGGTGTATGACTTAGCCCTCCCTGCTGCAATGCAGAGACAATGTTCCTCCCATTGTCTGCTACCACACTTCCCACCGTTAGTTGACGTGGGGTCAGCCATTGATCTACCTCCTCCCTGATGGTCCGCAGGAGCTCCTGCCCACTGTGTCTCCTTTCACCCAGGCTCACCAAATGGAGGACAGCCTGAGAGCGCCGGGCCTGACATCGGTGGTAAGACACCAGGGCAGGTTGTAATGCATTAGAAGCGGCGGATGTTTGCAAGGTGGTGGAGGCAGAACTTCTGCTTCCCGCTGCTGGCCCCCTAAAACACCGTGGAGGTGACAGTGGCAAGAATGGGCCAACTTCCTGATGGTCTTCTGGGAGGATGTTGACCCAATGGGCAGTAACAGACATGTACTGCCCTTGGCCATAATTTGAGGACCAGACATCAGCACTCAGGTGCACACTCTTGGACACCGAGAGTCCCAATGAGTCGCCCACCTTTTTCTGCACATAACTGTGCAGTGATGGGACAGCTTTTGCAGAGATGTAGTGGCGGCTGGGGACTTGCCATCTGGGGTGCGCACACACCATGAAATCCCTAAAAGGCTGGGAGTCCACGAGGTTGAAGGGCAGGGACTGAAGCACCAGCAGCTTAACCAGGTGTCCGGTCAGTTTCTGGGCCATGGGATGGCTGCTGGAATACACCTAACGTCTGCCCATGGACTCAGTCAGGGATTGCTGCCTCATTAGCGGTGTACATGGCAGTGACACTGTGCTGCTGCTGGCAACTGAGGCTGACGAGCCCTGAGTTCCAGTGAGAGGATGCTGCATGATGGGATCTGCAGTGTATGGTACATCATGACAGGAGGTGGTATTGGGGTCACGGTTCTTCCAGGTCTGTTGGTGTTGCCTTTCCATATGCTTTCGCATGGATGTTGTCCCCAGATTATCACCCCTACCACGACTGACCCTCTCATTGCACAGCAGGCACAAAGCAATATGCTTATCTGTCCCCAGGCCGAAGAACTGCCAGATGACTGAGGACCGTGGTTTGTTGACAGCCACAGGGGGTCTTGCTGGCTGTTGACTGCCACTGCTGCCTGAGGGTGCCCTCTCAGGACCAAGGCTTTGAGAGGGTGATCTCTGCCTGGTAGCTTGTCTTCTACCCCTCCCTCTTGTGCCTCGGTTGCTTGCAATAGTGGGATGTTGCTGTGTCGGTGGCACCTCTATTTCCTCCACCGACGATGCTGAGGATAATGCTGCTTGAGGGCGCCACGTCCGATTAGCGACATCATCATCAAAGTCAGGACCACTGCTACTTTCCTCCGGTGGCTGGGACAGGATATCAGGTGTGGCACTGGATGCCCCTCCCTGGCTCTGTTGACTGCTTACAGCCAAAACTTCCTCTGGAGTCTCAGTACCTTTCACCCGCTGACTTTGGTGGACTTCCTCCTCATCCTCATCACTAAAAAGTGGTAGAGACTCCAAGGGCAGATCAAGGTTTGCAAAGAGTTCACTGGCAGAAGGTGCCCCAAAGGAGAGTGGCATTCTAATAACAGGGGATGGGGCAGAGGACTCTCGCTGACCGTCCCATGTAAGGGTGGTGTCAGATGATCCAGCGGATGCTTGACTCCTCGTTTGGGAGCTTTGGGCGGTGGAACTGGAGGATTGGGTAAGCCAATCTAGAACCGCTGGCTGTGTGGTTCTTACTTGACCAGTGGCCGTCAGGGGTAGCTGTACCCTGCTGCCACGCCTGTTACCCCGGCTGCCACCGGGCCTGGTGCTGCCACTTCTTCTACCCTCACCGCCTCCTGTTCCACTCCTTGCCTGGGAAGTGCTGGAAGTAGGACGCTTGGACATTTTTTTATTGTGTGGGGTAAAATGTAATGATATATTTTTTTTATACTTTTTTAAACTTTTTTTTATAACTTTTTTTATCTTTTTTTAAAAAACTTTTTTTAATTTTTTTAAATTTGTTTATAACTTTTTTTAAAGTTTTTTTTTAACTGTTTTTGTTGTGGCTTAACGGGGTTGACAGCACCCAGCTGAGCAGCAACGTGTAGCGTGTACGGTCACAGAACAGGAATGCTACCTGTCCTGACTCTTTTCTCTCACTATTTTTTT
>ONZH01015667.1:0-46780 GCA_900303285.1 Rhinella marina | reverse complement strand
AAAAATTGTTTGGAGAGAGGGCCTGTAGGTGGCCCTCCGGAAACATTGTCTTAAAAGAGTGCCAGTTGGCCCTCTAAAAAATTCCCTTTTGGGTCAGCGTTTGACAATGACGAGAAGGAGGAGGAGGAGTAGAGGAGAGGAATCAGATACATAAGGAATCTTATTCTTTAGCTGCTTTCCCCCGGAGGAGATTTGAATTCCGGTGAAATCCAGGCTTTGTTCATTTTAATAGCTGCAGCTGCACTGAATACCCGCTCTGACAACACGCTAGCGGCAGGGCAGGCCAGCACCTCCAAGGCGTACAGTGCCAGTTCAGGCCACGTGTCCAGCTTTGAAACCGAGTAGTTGTATGGAGCAGAGTGATCAGTCAGGACGTTGGTATGGTCAGCTAGGTACTCCCTCACCATCTTTCTGTACAGCTCCCCCCTACTCTGCCTAGACTGGGGACAGGTGACAGTGTCTTGCTGGGGTGACATAAAACTGGCAAAGGCCTTGGAGAGCGTTCCCCTGCCAGTGCTGGACAAGCTGCCTGCTCGCCTCCTCTCCCTAGCTACTTGGCCCACAGAACCATGCCCTCTGCCGCTAGCGGCGTCAGATGGGAAGGATTGTTTCAGCTTGTGCACCAGGGCCTGTTGATATTGATTCACTCTCATACTCCTTTCCTCTACAGGGATGAGAGTGGAAAGGTTCTGCTTGTACCGTGGGTCCAGGAGAGTGAACACCCAGTAATCGGTGTTTGAAAAAATGCTTCTAACGCGAGGGTCACGGGATAGGCAGCCTAACATGAAGTCTGCCATGTGCACCAGAGTCCCAACACGCAAGAATTCCCTCTCCTCACTGGCCTGACTCTCCATTTCCTCCTCCTCCTCCTCTTCAGCCCATATACACTCAAGAGTTAAGAAGGACTGAGCATTGGTACCCTCTTCTGTCTCGCCAACATTCTCCTCCTCTTCCTCCTCATCCTCATCCCCCTCCTCCAATACGCGCTGAGAAACAGACCGGAGGGTGCTCTGGCTATCAAGCGACATATCTTCTTCCCCCATCTCCTGTGACAAGTGCAAAGTAGCGGGATGGTGAGGCTGATAATGGCGGCATCGCCGCTGACCATCTGTGTTGACTCCTCAAAGTTGCTCAACACCTGACAGATATCAGACATCCACGTCCACTCCTCATTGTAGACTTGAGGAAGCTGACTGACCTGACTACCAATTCTGGTGGAAGTTGACATCTGGCAGTCTACAATCGCTCTGCGCTGCTGGTAAACTCTGGATAACATGTTTAATGTCGAATTTCATCTCGTGGGCAAGTTGCACAACAGTCGGTGAGCGGGCAGTTGTAGGCGCCGCTGCGCTGCCCTGAGAGTGGCAGCATCTGTGGTCGATTTGCGGAAATGCGCACAGATGCGGCGCACCTTGGTGAGCAAATGTGACAAATTGGTATATGTCTTGAGGAACCGCTGAACTATGAAATTGAACACGTGGGCCAGGCATGGCACATGTGCCAGTCTGCCGAGTTGCAGAGCCGCTGCCAGGTTACGCCCGTTGTCACAGACAACCATGCCTGGCTTGAGGATCAGCGGTGCCAACCACAGATCGGTCTGCGCCGTGATGCCCTGTAACAGCTCTTGGGCGGTGTGCCTTTTGTCACCTAAGCTCAGCAGTTTGAGCACCGCCTGCTGGCGCTTAGCCACGGCACTGCTGCTGCACCTAGAGCTACCGACTGAAGGCGCCGTGCCCACGGATGGTAATTCGGAGGAGGAGGAGGAGGGGTTGGAGGAAGAGGCATAGTACATCTGAGAAACCGTGACCGAGGTAGGCCCCGCAATCCTCGGTGTGGGCAGTACATGAGTGGCCCCAGGGTCAGAATCGGTCCCAGCCTCTACCAAGTTAACCCAATGTGCCGTCAGTGAGATATAGTGTCCCTGCCCGGCAGCACTTGTCCACGTGTCCGTGGTTAGGTGGACCTTATCACAAACCGCATTGGTCAGGGCACGGATGATGTTCTCTGACACGTGCTGGTGTAGGGCTGGGATGGCACATCGGGAAAAATAGTGGCGGCTGGGGACCAAGTACCGAGGGACAGCCACCGCCATCAGGTTGCGGAAAGCCTCAGTCTCTACCAGTCTATAGGGCAGCATCTCCAGGCTCAACAATTTGGAGATATGGACGTTTAGGGCTTGTGCATGTGGGTGTCTGGAATTGTATTTGCGCTTGCGCTCAAATGTCTGCTGCAAAGACAGCTGAATGCTGCGCTGGGACACATTGGTGGAGGTTGGGGAGGATCGTAGAGGTGAAGGGGTGGTTGTAGGGCGGGAGGCGCTCGTGCCGGGGTCCTGGGTGGGGGGTTGACTCGCCGAGCCAGCATGTGACACAGGGGAAGGGGCAGTGGTGTGACCCGCAGGCGGTGAACGGCCTTGGTTCCACTGAGTCGGGTGTTTAGCACTCATATGCCTGCGCATGCTGGTAGTGGTTAGGCTGGTAGTGGTGGCTACCCTGCTGATCCTGGTGTGGCACAGGTTGCACACCACAGTCCGTCGGTCATCCTCACTTTCTTTAAAAAACCTCCAGACTTGCGAACATCTAGGCCTCGGCACAGGAGCTTGACTCCGTGAAACAGTTGCTGATCTACCTGCTCTGGCCCTACTTCTCCCTCTGGCCACCCCACTGCCTCTTCCAACCTGTTCTGGTGCTGCACTTGCCTCCCCCTCAGAAGCACTGTCTTGAGTTGGATTACCAACCCAGCTTGGGTCAGTCACCTCATCATCCACCAGCTCTTCCTCCGATTCCTCACTCTGCTCCCCCTCGGACTTACTGCCCTGACAACATCATCACTGTCAGACAACCGTGTCTCATCATCATCCTACACCTCTTCACGCACTACTTGCACTAAGTCCACACTCTCATCACCCACAGAATGCAAAAGTTCTAAATTTTGAGCATCGGGACAGAGCAACTGCTCAGGTTGCTCTTGAGCAGTGGTTTGTGTCTCTGGGTAGGGTCCTGAAAAGAGTTCCTGTGAGTATGCTGGATCTGAATCCATATTTTCCGTGGGGGGGTGCAGGCTGGGGGGAAGGAGGTTGAGCTGGAGGAGCCAGAAGTCTACTCCCTTGGCTAGCGTGGGTGGACTGCGTGGAAGACTGGGTGGTGGATAAATTACTGGACGCATTGTCTGCTATCCACGTCATCACCTGTTCGCACTGTTGTGGTTTCAATAGTGGTGTACCACGTGACCCAGTAAGTTGCGAGATGAAGCTAGGGAGCGAAACTCTGCGGTGTTCCACTGCTCCCTCATCAGCATGTACAGTGTCACCCTGCCCAGGACCACGGCCTCTGCCCCCTATACTACTTGAAAGCCCACGCCCTCTTCCTCGACCCTTAGCCCTTGGGTTCAACATTTTGTATATTCACCAAACTGTCGAGTTAATATCTGAGGCCAAAACCGTATTCAGTAGACAGTAGAATTATTATCTGAGGCAAAAAAATGTAGTCTTTAGACTCCAGCTATTGCACCGCAAACCACTCAATTTTGCACTGGACTGTAGTTTATATAACTGAGAATAAATTGAGAATTCTCTAGACTGCGGCTAGTGTATCGCACACCTCACAATTTTTCACTGGACTGTAGTTTATATAATTGAGTGAAAAAAACGTATTCTCTAGACTGCGGCTAGGGTATCGCACACCTCACAATTGTTCACTGGACTGTAGTTTATATAATTCAGTGAAAAAAGTATTCTCTAGACTGTGGCTAGTGTATCACACACCTCACAATTGTTCACTGGACTGTAGTTTATATAATTGAGTGAAAAAAAACGTATTCTCTAGACTGTGGCTAGTGTATCGCACACCTCACAATTGTTCACTGGACTGTAGTTTATATAATTGAGTGAAAAAAACGTATTCTCTAGACTGGGGCTAGTATATCGCACACCTCACAATTTTTCACTGGACTGTAGTTTATATAATTGAGTGAAAAAAATTATTCTCTAGACTGCGGCTAGTGTATCGCGCACCTCACAATTTTTCACTGGACTGTAGTTTATATAATTGAGTGAAAAAAACGTATTCTCTAGACTGCGGCTAGTGTATCACACACCTCACAATTGTTCACTGGACTGTAGTTTATATAATTGAGTGAAAAAAATTATTCTCTAGACTGCGGCTACTGTATCACTCACCTCACAATTGTTCACTGGACTGTAGTTTATATAATTGAGTGAAAAAAGTATTCTCTAGACTGTGGCTAGTGTATCACACACCTCACAATTGTTCACTGGACTGTAGTTTATATAATTGAGTGAAAAAAACGTATTCTCTAGACTGTGGCTAGTGTATCACACACCTCACAATTGTTCACTGGACTGTAGTTTATATAATTGAGTGAAAAAAACGTATTCTCTAGACTGCGGCTAGTGTATCACACACCTCACAATTGTTCACTGGACTGTAGTTTATATAATTGAGTGAAAAAAGTATTCTCTAGACTGCGGCTAGTGTATCACACACCTCACAATTGTTCACTGGACTGTAGTTTATATAATTGAGTGAAAAAAACGTATTCTCTAGACTGTGGCTAGTGTATCGCACACCTCACAATTGTTCACTGGACTGTAGTTTATATAATTGAGTGAAAAAAATTATTCTCTAGACTGCGGCTAGTGTATCGCACACCTCACAATTGTTCACTGGACTGTAGTTTATATAATTGAGTGAAAAAAATTATTCTCTAGACTGCGGCTAGTGTATCACACACCTCACAATTGTTCACTGGACTGTAGTTTATATAATTGAGTGAAAAAAACGTATTCTCTAGACTGCGGCTAGTGTATCGCACACCTCACAATTGTTCACTGGACTGTAGTTTATATAATTGAGTGAAAAAATTATTCTCTAGACTGAGGCTAGTGTATCACACACCTCACAATTGTTCACTGGACTGTAGTTTATATAACTGAGTGAAAAAACGTATTCCCTAGACTGCACTACAGATCCCAGCAAGCCAAGGTACAGCAGCAGCAAAAATGAGTACTGAGAGGACTTTGGGCAATTTCATTGGGGTCTGTGTGGACCATGTGCTGTACCCTTTCTGCCACCAGTCGCTGTGCACAGTGTGCAGCCAAGATGGCGGTAGCTGCACTACAAGTCCCAGCCAGCAGCCGAGAGGAGGACAAAAAAAAATGTCGTTGTAGCCCTTAGAAGGAGCGTTGGGTTCTTTGTGGATGATTTCTGCCTAACCAGATTCTAATTTCACGCCCTAACAGTGTGCAGCCAAGATGGCGGTAGCTGCACTACAAGTCCCAGCCAGCAGCCAGGAGGAGACCAAAAAGAAAAACGTGCTTGTAGCCCTTAGAAGGGCTGTTGGGTTTTTTGTGGGTGATTCCTGCCTAACCAACAACTAAATTCAGGCCCTAACACTCTCCCTGACAGACAGCAGCTCTATCCCTAATCTCATGCAGACGGCGTATGACGCGAGCAGCACGGGACCAGATACCCTAATGCTCGAACGAGCACCAAGCTCGGACGAGCATGTTCGCTCATCTCTAGTGAAGAATCAACAACAAGTGGGTCACAAGTGTGAAGTGGAACGAAATTTATTGGATCATTTAAACTTTTTTTGTAATAATAAAACTGAAAAGTGGAGCGTGGAAAATTATTCGGCCTGTTTACTTTCAGTTCAGAAAACTCACTCCAGAAGTTCATAGAGGAGCACTGTGCAAGCGATCATATTGAAATGGAAGGAGTATCAGACGACTGCAAATCTACCAAGACCCGGCCGTCTCTCTAAACTTTCATCTCAAACAAGTAGAAGAGTGATCAGAGATGCAGCCAAGAGGCCCCTGATCACTCTGGATGAACTGCAGAGATGTACAGCTGAGGTGGAAGAGTCTGTCCATAGGACAACAATCAGTCGAACACTTCACAAATGTGGCCTTTATGGAAGAGTGGCAAGAAGAAAACCATTTCTCAAAGATTTCCATAAAAAGTCTCGTTTACAGTTTGCCACAAGCCACCTGGGAGACACACCAAACATGTGGAAGAAGGTGCTCTGGGTCAGATGAAACCAAAATCAGAAAGCAACACAGCTCATCACCCTGAACACACCATCCCCACTGTCAAACATTGTGGTGGCTGAATCATGGTTTGGGCCTCCTTTGGATTGGCAGGGACAGGGAAGATGGTTAAAATTGATGGGAAGATGGATGGAGCCAAATACAGGACCATTCTGGATGAAAACCTGTTGGAGTCTGCAAAAGACCTGAGACTAGGACGGAGATTTATCTTCCAACAAGACAATGATCCCAAACATAAAGCAAAATCTACAATGGAATGTAGAGATGAGCGAATTGATTCATCGATTCGTTGATTCGTATCGAATCTTGGGATTTTTTAGCTGCAAAGCGAATCCGAATATTAGTTGCTTCGCTTCGGCTTTGTACGCATTTGCTACGTAGTTTGTCCTATCAATTATACTCTATTGCTACGTATAAGTTACTCTACGCTGTTGCGTAAACGAATTCAATTGATTTGCGATGCAGACTCCTCCCTGGTAGCCCCGCCCCCTTCTCCAGTGCGCGAGGAAGACGAGGCAACTCAGGAAATTAAGATGGCGACACAGCGAGGTCCTGACTGGGGAGGCATGGTGTGGGGCACCGACCCCTATGAGGCGAAGGAACCGGAGGAGATCTACGTCTCTCAATATGTCCAGCAGCCTAAGAAGTTGGTTGAGGTGCCCGCTGAGGTGTTCACTCCGCTGGCTGACACTGCGGAGGCGGCAGGAGTTCTCGCTCCGCCGTGGAAGGACTACTTCCTTCATCAAAATTCTATGGTCCCCGAGGCTGCTTTAACCAAGTTGCGCAGACGTGCGCCTCATCCCTTTTTTCCCCTTTTCAGGTTATTGGGAAGCCCCTTGAAAGATAGTTTTTTAAGGAACCTTTGCTGCTATTTTTTAACCCATTGGATTACAATTTTACCTATGTGGATTACAAATTGCAACTGAGTTTGGGACTCTGCTCCAGTTCTATGAGCATTCTAAAGCATCAGAAAGAAGAAAAGAGACTTAAACGTGTCCGTGAGCATACTAGGAAGGTGATATTTAAAATGTTTACATTATACATATAATGTATTTGCACTATATTGTATGCACTGGATTGTTTGCACTAATGTTTTTACCTTTCAGCCACGTTTTCAAGTATGTTGCCCATTGTGTGTATTTCTTTACAGGTACCGCAATGGGTCCTCATATTCACTTTATAGTATTGTGGATGATTGTACTATGCCCTTAGCCGGATAGACAGCACCTTACTTGTTCTACTTCAAATATACATACTGCCTCTGAGGGCGATTTCAGATCTGACCATTTACACTGGATCTGGCCTGGGGTCCGCAAGGTGTCAAAGCTATGGCGCAAGCCTCGGATCACCTGCTGGATCACCTACTTTTTATGCTGGTTCGGGTGGCGGTGTGTACCATCGTAAATCGTAATCCTGGCGGTCCATCAGCCGGACTATGTATTTCAGCAGTGCAACAGAGCTAAATGATGAGGATCGTCTGGATGCCATTTTCGAATATTCGCTCTGCCTCTGAGGAGTGCACACCGCGGCCTCTCGTTGTACGTGCCTGCGTATTACGTTATCGCGTACACAATAGTTCACTTAGGATTCGTAAGCTATTTGTACGCTCATGCGTACGTCTTCTAAGAAGTTGCGTACATTTTTTAACTGTACGTTCGTTATTAGTGCGCGAATGTTCGCTAATAGCACATAATAACGTATATTTTGTACGCAAATACAACAAATCTATTCGTCGAATATACGATTCTTAGGAAAACTTCTGCGAATGTTCGGCGAATAATTTTTTCAATGATTCGCTCATCTCTAATGGAATGGTTCAAAAATAAACGTATCCAGGTCTTAGAATGGCCAAGTCAAAGTCCAGACCTGAATCCAATTAAGAATATGTGGAAAGAGCTGAAAACTGCTGTTCACAAACGCTCTCCATCCAACCTCAAAGAGCTCGAGCTGTTTTGCAAGGAAGAATGGGCAAGAATTTCAGTCTCTAGATGTGCAAAACTGATAGAGACATACCCCAAGCGCCTTGCAGCTGTAATCGCAGCAAAAGGTGGCCTTTATGCAAGGGGGCCGAATAATTTTGCACGCCCTTTTCAATTTTATTATTACTAAAAAAGTTTAAATGATCCAATAAATTTCGTTCCACTTCACAATTGTGACCCACTTGTTGTTGATTCTTCACCAAAAATGTAAAATGTTATATCTTTTTGTTTGAAGCCTGAAATGTGGCAAAAGGTTGAAAAGTTCCAGGGGGCCGAATACTTTCGCAAGGCACTGTACATATTAGGTATTGCCGCATCCGTATCGACCGGCTCTATAAAAATATCACATGATCCACCCCTCCAGGTGAACACAGTAAAAAAAAAAACAAAAAAAAAACAGTGCCAAAACAGCCTTTTTTTTTTGGTCATGTTCCCTCACAAAAAGTGTAATAGCAGGTGATCAAAAAGGAGTATTGGAACCAACAAAACAGTCATCTTGCCCCGCAAAAAATGAGACCCTACCTAAGACAATCGTTCAAAAAATAAAAAAAATATGGTTCTCAGAAAATGGCAACACAAAAAAAAGATTTTATTCTGTTCAAAAATGCATCTAATGCGTAAAACTTAACAAAAATAAAAATCTTAGACATATTGGGTATTGCCGTGTACGTAACAACCTGCTCTATAAAAATATTACATGAGATGGCCCCCCAGGTGAATGCTGTAAAAAATTTTTTTTTAAAAATATGCCAAAACAGCCATTTTTTCCCTCTTGCCTCAGAAAAAGTGTAATACCACGCGATCAAAAAGGCATATTTACCCCAAAATGGTAATAATCAAACCGTCATTTCTTCCTGCAAAAAATGAGACCCTACCTAAGACAATCGCCCAAAAAATAAAAAAAATATGGCTCTCAATTACAAAATGGTGCCTAAAAACCATTCCACCAAAATCTGCCTCCAAAATCCGTATGGCGCTCCTTGCCTTCTGACCACTGCCAAAAACCCATAGAGATGTTTACCACCACATATGGGGTATTTCTGTGAACTGCAGAATCAGAGTAATGTATATTGAGGTTTAGTTTGCTGTTAACCCTTGCAGTGTTGCAAGAAAAAAATTGATTAACATGAAAAGTCTGCTTAAAAAATGAAATTCTGAAATTTCATCTGCATTTACCATTAATTCTTGTGGAATATGGGGTCATTTATGGGTGGTTTCCATTACTTAAGCCCTTCAAAATCCCTTTATATCTGAATTGGTGCTTAAAAAAATGGTTTTGGAAATTTTGTTGAAAATTTGAAAAATGGCTTCTAAACTTCTAAGCCTTCTAATGTCCTAAAAAAGTAAAATGACATTTATAAAATGATGCAAACAAAAAGTAGACATATGGGGAATGATGACTGATAACTATTTTATGAGGCATTACTATCTGTCTTAAAAGTAGAGAAATTCAAATTTAGAAAATTGTGAATTTTTCAAAATGTTTGGTACATTTGGGATTTTTTAAAAATAAAGGAAAATGTATTGACTCAAATTTACCACTGTCATAAAGTACAATGTGTCACGAGAAAGCAATCTCAGAATGGCTTGAATAAGTAAAAGTGTTCCAATGTTATTACCACATAAAGTGACACATGTCAGATTTGCAAAAAATGGCCTGGGCAAGAAGGTGAAAACAGGCTTGGGGTAGAAGGGTTTAAGAGGTATACCTGTTCTAATCATCCAAATGCTACTGCACTTCATTGATATGTTATAGACAAGATCTTAAGAACAGAATAATGTCCCTCCAGTGGGGTCTTTTGTCAAAAGACCTCACTTTTGACAAAACCATTTATATCAAGAAGATCTGACAAAAAAAATAAACAAAAGGGGAATTCCAGTTTTTTAACAAGGCCTGTACTCAGGTTGGCCATCAATATCTGATTGGCAGTGGTCCGACAACTCCTCCGATCAATCTGCTGTTTCCAACTAGATCCAGTGCCGGAAGTTGGTCTATTGTATAGAGGAAAAAAATGGTTGATGTGAATGGGAGCAGTGCTGCAGTAACCAGCTCCATCCACCAAACAGTGGATGGAGCGATGTAGTTTAGGCACCGACTTCTAGCTTGGGAGTGACTTGGAACACATCTGTTTGTTGTGGATGTAGAGTATGGGACCCTCAACTATCCTGAGTCACCAATAGACAGCTGGAACTACCATAGCTTAACAGCAACTCTATCATCTCCACAGTGATGCGGTACGAAGACACAGCTATACACTGATGAGCAAAAGGGTGACAATGTTTTGAACTTTTGACTTTCAGGCTCCATATCTCACCATCCACTACAGGTTTGAACGTGGGCCTATCATCATTTTATAGACAATCATCTTGGCTTTCTCATATTGTAGACAAATTTGACTTGCCAACTATTTAGCAACCGATTAGTTATGCAGATTCTTGTCATGTAACTGCATTGTCATTGGTTTGCTTCTCAAATTCTAAATTTTCGGTGCATACTGGTTGACTGGGTTGGGTACGAATACAGCTTTTTCTTCAACTCTACCCACAAGTGTTCAATCTGTTTGAGGTCTGGGGACTGTGGGGGCCAATCCAGCACCTCTAGTTCATTGTCATTAAATTATTTCTTCACCAATCTTCACGTATGCTTCGAGTCGTTGTCCTGCTGGAATCCTATGCCGTTCTTTTCATACTCATAGTACTCGAGTGTACAAAGTAACTCGTCTTGTAGGATACTCACATATAGCTTAGCATTGAGAAAACCATGGATCCTGGTCAAGTCTCCAATGCCTTTGGCTGTGAAACAACCCCATATCTTCAGGAAAATAATTTGTAGTATACAAGATGAAAATGATTGTTACACCACCAGGACCAAATCAGTAACAATACAGTTACATGACAAGAATCTGCATAACTAATCATATGCTAAATAGTTGCAAGTCCAATTTATGTCTGAGATGGCCAAGATGATTGCCTATAAAATGATGGTAGTCTCCAGGGGCGGACTGGGAACTTAAAGAGGCCCTGGAAAAAAATACTAAAAGTGGCCCCGTTTTGTAGTTGGGCCCAAATTGATGGAAGGCAGGGCCAGTAATTCCATATTGTGGAACATTATACCGCCCCAACAGATCCAAATACCACAGTCCACCACAAAATACATCCCCAAAACTTCCAGTGGCCGGCCGTGAGGAGGGCCCAGGTGGGCTACGGGCATCGGCCCACCGGGAGCTTTCCCTGTAAGGACTATGGCCAATCTGCCCCTGGTAGTCTCATGTTCAAAGCTGTAGTGGTTGGTGAGATATGGAGCCTGAAAGTCAAAAGTTCAAAACATTGTTAACCTTTTGTTTTTTTGCTACCCGTCAGTGTATACCGATCCACGGTCGTGCTGTATATTGAAATGGGTAAGAGTAGATACCCCAAAAGAAAAAAAAACACGACATTCATCATATGATAAAAAATAAACTTTAGTGTAGAAGCAGGTACACAGGGTATGGATAACCCGATAAAGGCCGTTTTGTGCACTTCTTCTTTTCGCTGGCCTGCATGCATATTCAAGTACTGCCCTTTTAAATCCATGTCGGCAAACATAATATACAAACAATAAATAACATCTAGAAAAAGGAAGAAAAATGTTACATAATCCCAAAATCAATATTAACTTTAATCCAGAAATACTCGCACCATTTTTTATCATTTAAACCAATAGGTCCCACAGTTCAAGTTCTTATAATGAGCAATAAAATTAGTGAACTGGAATTAATAATATCTGAGGAGGATTATGACATAGTAGTTATAACCGAGACATGGCTGGATGATAGCTATGACTAGTTAACATACAGGGTTACAGTCAATAGATGTCATATATCTTAAAGAAGAACTCCCGCAAAAAATGTTATTTCATGTCTTGCTAGAAATGTACGTGATGTATAATCTGTAGTGAATGTCATTTTCTTACCAGTAGCTGAATTTTTGAGTTATATCTCCCTGATGCTTCTCATCTGTATCATGTGACTAGGAATTAGACCCACCAACTTACACAGCACCTTATGTGTGGACAGGAAGTCTAATTCTCTGTGCATTCCTATGGGAGCCTCACTTTCAGTCTCATAGGAATGAATAGAGCAGTTACTGGCTTCCTGTCCTGGGTCAGTTGAAGGTCAGGGAGTTGGTCACATGACCCAGCTACAATAAGAAGAGAGTGGAAACTCTCAATTACAGCCTCTGATAAGAAAATGACATTCACTACATATTATATCATGCACCTTTCTAACAGGTCAGAGAATAAAATTTCTCAAACCATTTGACACTGTACCACATAAAAGGTTAGTATATAAAATGAGAATGCTTGGTCTGGGAGAAAATGTCTGTATGTGGGTAAGTAACTGGCTCAGTGATAGAAAACAGAGGGTGGTTATTAACGGCACATACTCAGATTGGGTCACTAGTGGGGTACCACAGGGGTCAGTATTGGGCCCTATTCTCTTTAATATATTTATTAATGATCTTGTAGAAGGCTTGACAAGTAAAATATAAATTTTTGCAGATGAGACTAAACTGTGTAAAGTAATTAACACAGAAGAGGACAGTACACTGCTACAGATGTATCTGGATAGATTGCAGGCTTGGGCAGAGAAGTGGCAGATGAGGTTTAACACTGACAAATGTAAGGTTATGCACATGGGAAGGAATAATGCAAGTCACCAGTACATACTAAATGGTAAAACACTGAGTAACTCTGACATGAAAAAGGACCTAGGAATTTTAGTAAACAGTAAACTAAGCTGCAGAAACCAGTGTCAGACAGCTGCTGCCAAGGCCAATAAGATAATGGGTTGCATCAAAATGGGTGTAGATGTCCTGCCACTTTACAAATCACTAGTCAGACCACACATGGCGTACTGTGTACAGTTCTGGGCTCCTGTGAACAAGGCAGACATAGCAGAGCTGGAGAGGGTTCAGAGGTGGGCAACTAAAGTAATAACTAGAATGGGTTGACTACAAGTACCCAGAAAGATTATCAGAATTAAGGTTATTTACTTTCTATTTATCCCCAGGACTGTGACTTTGACGAGGGGACATCCTCTGCGTCTGGAGGAAAGAAGACTTATACACAAACATAGAAGAGGATTTTTTTACGGTAAGAGCAGTCAGACTATTGAACTCTCTGCCTGAGGAGGTGGTGATGGTAAGTTCACTAAAAGAGTTCAAGAGGGGCCTGGATGTATTTTTGGAATGTAATAATATTACAGGCTATAGCTACTAGAGATGGGTCGTTGTTCCAGGGAGTTAGAGTACATTCACACGACTGCAAAACACTGATACTAGCCGTGGGCCTTCTGCATTTAGTGGAAGGCACAGGGCCAGCACTGTATAGAAAATGCATATTCTTCTCCATGATTGTGGACAAGAATAGGAAATGCTCTATACAGTATTAATTGCGGGGGCCACAGAATGGAACTATGGATGCAGACAGCACACTGTGCGCTGTCTGCATCTTTTGCAGCCCCATTGAAATAAATGGGTCAGCACTCATTCCGCAAAATCTCCCTATAGTGCCCCAAGTACTTATAGTGCCCCCCCCAACGTTATAATATCCCCTCCACATAGTGCTCCAGTAGATGTAATACCCTCTTAGTGCCCTAGCACTTTTAGTATCCCATGCAGTGTCCCCCATACTTATAGAGCCCCATTGCAGTTATAATGTGCACTACCAAGCACCAGCTTCCCACAATGGCTGTTTGGAAAAAAAAAAATCACCTGTTTCCTGTCTCCAGCTTCTGGACTCAGGCAGTCGCTTTGAAGTCAGTGCACCACCTGTGGCTTGGTGTATGTGTGTGATGACAGCATTGCACCACCTGAGATTTGGCCGCAGACCTAGTGGACTGTGGCCAAGGCCGGCGTTAGGGGGGGGCAAACAGGGCAATTGCCCAGGGCCCCCATCCCCATCTTTCTAACCAATATCTATCTATCTGTCTCCTATCTATCTATCTATCTATCTATCTATCTATCTATCTATCTCTATCTATCCATCTATCTCCTATCTCATTATCTATCTATCTATCTATCTATCTATCTATCTATCTATCTATCTATCTATCTTTCTAACCAATATCTATCTTTCTAACCAATATCTATCTATCTATCTATCTATCTATCTATCTATCTATCTATCTATCTATCTCATATCTATCTCCTATCTATAATCTATCTATCTATCTCATATCTATCTATCTATCTATCTATCTATCTATCTATCTCATCTATCTATCTATCTATCTATCTATCTATCTATCTATCTATCTATCTATCTATCTATCTATCTATCTATTTATCTATCTATC
This sequence comes from Rhinella marina, assembly GCA_900303285.1. NCBI lineage: Eukaryota > Metazoa > Chordata > Amphibia > Anura > Bufonidae > Rhinella > Rhinella marina. Next base: position 32,393 of record ONZH01015667.1, on the reverse strand, counting down.
TATCCTATCATCTTATCTAATCTATCATCTATCTATCTATCTATCTATCTATCTATCTATCTATCTATCTATCTATCTATCTATCTATCTATCTATCTCATATCTATCTATCTATATCTTCTATCTATCTATTCTATCTATCTACTATCTATCTATCTATCTATCTCATATCTATCTATCTATCTATCTCTATACTATCTATCTATCTATCTATCTATCTATCTATCTATCTATCTATCTATTATCTATCTATATCTATCTATCTATCTATCTATCTATCATCATCTATCTATCTATCTATCTATCTATCTATCTAACTATCTATCTATACATCCTATTTATCTATCTATATACCTATCTATCTATCTATCTATCTATCTCATATCTATATATCTATTATCTATCTATCTATCTATCTATCTATCTATCTATCTATCTATCATCGATCTATGTAGAAAAAAAATTCCTTGGCACTCCTAAAAGTTGTTCAATGCGACGTTTCAGTCCTTTACCAGGGACTAATCTTAAGTAGTATAAAAATAAGTATCATATAAAAGTCCTGAAATGTCGCATTGGTGATTAAAGAACACTACTTTTGAACAACTTTTGGGAGCGCCGTGGGATTTTGTTTTCTATTTAGGACGGGATCACATCACTGTTATGAATTCCGTTATTGCTTATGGTTATAACAGAAAATAACGGATCTCGTAAGATGGAATTCAAAACAGAAACCTTTAGAGGCCTTCCGTTTTGATCCTTCATACTGTAATTGAAGTCTATTGGCAGCATAACAGATCCGTTCTGGTTTCCGTTATATAGAAAAGAAAAGAAAGTCCTGTCGACCTCTTCCCTTGCGCCACGTGACCAGGAGCAGGTCATCACTGCGGCATGCGACTGGCTGCAGGCAGCGTCAAAATGGATGATGACATCCAGGGTCCAGAGCAGCAGGTGCCAGCCTCATTAAGCAGATAAGTATGCTTTCTTTGGCAGGTCTGTCCAACCGTCCCCTTCCCCCAGAATTGAGCAACCCCTTCAGTTCTGTGTACAGGCTATTGTTTGATTTATTTTCAATTCTATTTGTTCAAAACAATGAAAACTATAGGGGCGATTTATTAACCTGAAATACGCCTAGATTAGACATACTTCAGGTGCAGATTTCTAACCGTTGTGCCACAATCTGCAGTTTTCCCTGTTAGGAAGCTGGATTACATTTAGAAGTGGCGCTGGATGCACAGAAATTATGTGGAGACTGCCTCCTCTTCATAACTCCAGCAGATCCACCGCCAGAGTAAGGGCTTTACCAAGACCGGCGTCTAAAACGTTTTACATTACTGTATTTGTTTAGATTTATGGAAGTGAATAAATGTGTCTGTTTATACAATACTTAAGAATATGGGGCCACACTTTTAATTTCGCCCAGGGCCACATTTTGTCTAAAACCGGCCCTGACTGTGGCCTATGAGAGCAAGTGGTAGGGCATGGCTCCTGTGTCCCACTGCAGTAATTCAACTGTATCTCCATCCTGAGGACAGTGATACAGCTGAATAGTCTGCGGCCACAATGCCCAGGACCCTGGACAAAACATGCAGGGCTTGGGCCCTGGATGTTTTGACCTAGCGATGCATCTGATTTTCATGCAGATGGCCAGGTCTGTGATGTCACTTACTTGAGGAAGAGATAACACAAGGATGCAATATGGTGAGAAGGCAAGCCAGTAGAGGCAACATGATGTGTGAAATGTTCTGCAGGGAAACCTTGGGTCTTTGAATTCATTTAGATGTTACTCTGACACAACACCTACGCTGGCACATTGAAAAAATTGTACAGGAATGTCTTGAGAAACGGTGCGAAGAGTTCAACGTGTTTGGCCTACAAATTCCAACAAGTAACAAGTCACCTTTCATACTAGGAGCATGACTAGTGCTCACAAACTATCATATACATTCTATAAAAGTGATGATGCTAGCATTGTCTCTAACGCTCAAGAGTCTGTGGGTCATGGCAGAAAGGGCTTACAGCTGTCCACATGCAAAGGGCAATATGGATATAGGTGCTTATATAGAAACCACTGTATGTACAGTATCTTTATTCCCACAGCCCTGTTTATATGGGTCACTCTTTAAGCCTATTCCTTCTCTGCTATGTCTGTATTTTCCCATTCAGTATGAAGGTATAGCATGAGCAATAGTTTAAGAAAAGCTGCTGATGAATGAAGTAAATTCAAATTTCATATCAGATAAATGATCTCCTGGACATTAATATCAACATCTGTATTTCACTAGTAATTGACCAAATCAGCCATCAGCAAGAAAGATTAGGAGTTTTCCCAGGAACTGCTGCCAGTTCTCCCCATCTCATGCAGACACATTTGAAGGCTACTCCCTAATATCTGATGATAAAGCATTACCCACAATATTAGACTAAACTGACAAATTGCCGTACACACACACTTACAGATATTCTTTGTTTTCTTTATGGACATTTCTGAAACACCCGACAAACATATGTGAAGCAGGATCTGTTCTGTTGCCATTTCAATTGTGATGACCCCATTGTTATATATTCAGGCTACGCTTCCCTGCTATTTAATTTACAGAGAACACATTGTCTAGAAATCAAATATAAAAGCCAGAAACTAAACCTTTTTTTTGTATTTTAGTAATAAGTAAATTATTTCATTCCAGCAGCATGAATCCAGCACCTAAATTACATTGATCTACACTGTCCGACATCCTTGTAGTGCATTATGTTTTGTCATAAAAACATTGTTTTGAGTCTTTTGCCGTGGAATTTTGGCACTCACACTCATGCTGAAATTTCATCTCCAGCCATGTGGTTTTTGCTGGTTGCTGCCCCTCATTCATTTCAGTTGGAGGCAGCAATGAGGATCCTGAAGTGGTGGCTTAAAGCTGCCAGTAGAATTTTGGTGAAATTTCAGTATGGCTGTCCATGCCAAAACTCCATGGAAAAAAAAGCAGTGTGAACAGCCCCTTATAATTGTTTATACCTTACGTAGCAGTGGAGCTGCCAGAAATGCAGTCGTCAAGCAGTCGTCAAGAGAAATAAAAAGGCAGCTGTCCTATTAGCACACACAAAACCTGTCATAATCACACAGAAGGACAAGTTACTTCAGAATACTGAGGTAAAGAGCTGCCTCATCCTCCTCTACTACTTGTCAGGAATTATGATCCTAAATAAAGATCTTCAGCTGAATCTCTTCTGTAGGATGGAGTTCATGAGGAAGCATGAAGTACAGAGAGGAGGGTGAGGATAATGAGCAGCAGCACTTGAATGCAGTCTCCATTACTACAGCCCCACATTACCACAGTCTGTCCTGACCTTCCTCTCTGTACTTCATGTCCCCTCAGGAACTCCATTCCCACAGAGATCAGCTGTATTCAGATCATAATCCCTGACAAGTACAGCAGAGAGGAGGATGGAGATAATGAAGCAGTATACAGCACTTGTCTGCAGACTCCATTACCACAGTCTCACATTACTACAGTCTGTCCTGTCCATCCTCTGTGTACTTCATGTCTCCTCATGAACCCCATTCCTACAGAGATTCAGCTGAAGATCTAACATTAGGAGTTTATAGGCGTCGGTCTATAAACATAAATGTGACAATGCTGAATCATAGGATTTATACTTTATCCCCATGAAAACAAAATAATGTAAATTCCAAGTGCCCACTATAACAAAAGCCTGATGTGCACTAATGCAAAAATGGTGTGTGGTTATATGTTAGCCCATTATAGCCCAAGTGGCAATGAAAGCTGTTTCCTGATTGACTGTATTAAGATGGTTCTATTCCATGTCTGAATTGTACAGAGCGATGTAATGTATCTGATAGGATTGGAAAGTGTTATACTTGAGCTAGATCTAATCCATTGTCTAATAACAGGGCCCAGGGATAGAATCTGGTTAGAAGTAGACTGTTATGATTATGAAAATGTATTTTGATAGCTCTTTGCCATATTCTACCTAAGCATTATTACTGACAACATGCCTTATTTTTTTAAATTAGTTTTTAAATAACATCAGTAGCATCAGTAAGATCAGACGCAAAGGAGTAAGCAAAATGTGCCACTTATGTACATATTACACATCGGGGAATGTACATACAAAGCTGCCAAACCCTAAAGAACTCACCCTCCTCATTCTGATCTGAGGAACCCTCATGCAGTAAATTAACAAGGAAATTCTAGTACCTGTCCATATAAATACATAGTTGTAACCCATGCAGCGTAATCATAGGACTTTCAGCTCAGAATCTCCCTCTCCACGCACTCACAACTCTATCTTCTACATTACCAGCATACCTCAGCACCCTAGTGGCAAGACTTCAGTCAGATATCTACAGAAGCCATAATTTCTCAAATTTAGATCCAATACCTTTAAAAGTAAGATGGACATTGATCCAGGGATCAATATAGCAGGGTTACAGGTTGGACTAGAGAGAGTTTTTGTTTTTTTCCCAACCTTAACAACTATGTAATTATGTAAGTATGTAACCTTCCCTTCCCTTTAAACTCATGGGCAAGCTTGAATCCAATGTAAAGCTATAAGCTTTCTGCCTACATATTGTAGCCTTCCAATAGCTATTTTCTCATTCTCTCCCAACGGAATGTCCTTGACATATCCCAAAATGCAGACCTTGGGGTCCTTGGGGATATCCACCAATAATATGAAGTATACCCTCCCAGTATACAGCAAGCACCAACTACAGCATATGCACCATAGCTGCCTCCTCATCCAAACATCTGGGACAGAATTAGTTTGGATCCCAATTTTATGTAAAAATATGGGAGTTTTGTAAATACAATATATTATGAACATTTGTGATAACTTAGAAGCTTCACTTAAAGTGTAACTGCCGTTTCATTTTTTAGCCCCTAATGTTATAGTATACCCTGCTGTATAAATGCTTTTGTGCTTTAAAATTTGATCATTTTCAGTTTTACCTGCTAATAACCCCCACAGATGCATGCTACATTCCTATTCAGCTGCTCTCTTCTCAGTGTTTCCATGTGCAGGTTGTCTTCTCTATCTGATAACAGAAGATGGATCAGCACTGGGGGGAGGAGCTTAGCCCTGAGAGCCTGGAGCTGGGCTGAGGCAGAAAGTGGAGGGGGGCTGCTTTATAGGCTGATATCTCCTGAATGGTACTAGCTAGAAGCATGCAATTTAGCTTGTTTGAAAGATGACAGTCCAGGCTTTCATGAGAGCCATAGTCCAAGCAACAGAGGAGAAATCACTGTTAGAAATCGAGTCGGGAATAATTGTGAGTACAATCTGCTTATACTTTCATTTTCAGCATGATTCACAGTATCCTGATTTCTATGAGTGACATCTCCCCCTGTACTTTGGTATTGTCTGAAAGCCTGAAATGTCATCTTTTAGTCAATACAGATCCCATATGATACCAAAACAGAGATATGAGCAGCTAAATCACCCCCCCCCATTAAAAGGCTAAAACAAATGCTTACTGGTTTGCAGGGCTTGTCTCTGGTTAGCTGTATGAGAGAAGATACACACTGCTCTGGGGTAATGGGGGAGGCTATCTGCATTCTGATTGGTCTTGTCTGTCTCTGGTTAGCTGTATTTGAGAAGATACACACTGCTCTGGGGTAGTGGGGAAGTTATCTGCATTCTGATTGGTCCTGCTAGCTCATGTGAGGAGAGCAAAGGCTTATGGGAAGTGAGTAAAATACAGGATGGCCTCAAGGACAGGGAAAACATCACCACAGGAAGAGCAGCAGTGGCCATTTTAGGAAGATGTTAAAATAGAGGCACAGAGAAATAGGGTTGCTAAGGGCTGAATACAGACATCAGAAAGGTAAAATTAACTGAAAAATAAAGCTTCATGAATATCTGCCCTTCAGCATCACATATGTTAGGAATTTCATTTTTGGTAGTGAAACGGCACAAGTGTGGGGAATCACCTCCACTATATATGACCACTGTTCTAAAGAGAGATCACCCATATCTGCCTCCCACCTCTTCATCCTCGATAGCGAATGCCTAGTGAGAAACTGATCTAATAATAATCTATAGACTAAAGATATCATACCTCAACTTTCCCAACCCCTCCCCTCCCCCCCAGAGACCACCAGCTTTAGGGAAACATCCTTATGACAAAATAGAAGAGTACTTTTATTAATAGTGTTAAATGCATGCCAAAACTGCAAATACTGATAGAAGCAGTGGTGTGGGAGATGAAACTCCTACTGAAGCTTTGAAAATATCTTAAGAACACCATTTTCCATTTCTTTCCCCAGTCTACATATCCCCTTTGCTTCCCACATCCCAAAAGCTTCCAGGGATGTAAAGTCTGGGAAGTTATCATTCCTCCACAGTGAACACAGAGTACCTGCTGACCCCCCTCAGACAACTTAAGTATGGGGAGCAAATGTCCTCCAGCTCCTGACAGTCTCCGCTCTAGCCAACCCACCAAATTCTTGCACTTCAAGTGATGTTTAAGAATCATACTAGTCCCATCATGGCATGAAGGGTCATTCCAGTGTTAAAAATGCTGACTATATGCCGCAAGATAATACAGCCACAGATTGGGGAGTGCAAGACCCCTTCTATAAAAGTTGCAGCATCAGAATCATTTTAATTAAGTTCGTTCTAACTACTACTGACAAAAATAACTTGCACAAAGTAGATACTTTGGGGGTCATTTATTAAGACCGGTGTCTTAATAAATTCCCATAGCTGTTGGTGGATCCTCCAAAGTTACAAAGAGACGTAGGCCTCTCCGTAACTTTGGTGCATCCAGCACCAGTCTACATCTTAGACAGCTTCCTTGCTGTCTTACATTTAGACCATTTTCTACACCTAAACCAGCCGTAGAAAATGATTACTGAGATGGGTATGCCAGCCCGTCCCCTTCCTGGCCCACTCCACGCCCACAATTTTAGACCTGGTGTGAGCGGGGAAAAGTCGCAGATGGCACCTGAAATACACCTACAATAGGCATATTTCAGTATTATAAATGGCCCCCTTTATCCCTGAAGGCCGATATGAAGGGGAATAAAATCAATCACTCAAAGTCAGCCACCAATGCAAAGACCTCAATATCTACCGTAAATACTTGATGTGAGCCATGCAGGGTATCTGAATGCCATCAGGCATTGATGGAGAAGACCGACCGTCAATCAACATCAATGCTGATTTTTTTTTCCAGTTAATAGTCAAGCCAGATAGGTTACTAAAGCCCTCTATCAGAGACATCACCATAGTAAGTGAACGGGAGATAGATGAATAGATAATAGAAGATGATTAAAAAAGTGTGGCACTTTATTCATCCATACATATGTTTGGGCTCAACTCTTTAGAACCATTTTCATTTAAATTGAGCTGTAAGCAACCTCACACGCATGTATGGGTGAATGAAGGATCTCACCATTGTCATCATCAGCAGATTTGGAGCACAGCTTTTTTGCTTTTTTTCTCCCATTGTGACACATGGCCCGTCCATTTCACTATTTGTATAGACAGACAGATTGCTAGACTGATTAATAGATAGATATGAGAGAGAGAGAGAGAGAGAGAGAGAGAGAGATAGATAGATAGATAGATAGATAGATAGATAGATAGATAGATGGATAGGAAAAAAAGCAGTACACCAATAATGGGTGCAATCCCTCTCCGGATCAAAAAAAAAAATTCCAAAAATTACAAACGATTAAAAAAGAGGGAGCACTTCAAATTGATTGAGAGTCTTACCTTTTTTTTCATGATAGATAGATAGATAGATCAATAGATCAGGGATACCCTACCTGCAGTTCTCCAGCTGTTGCAAAACTACAACTCCCAGCATGCCTTGACAGCCTACAGCTATCAGGGCATGTTGGGAGTTGTAGTTTTGCAACAGCTGGAGGACTGCAGGTTGGGCATCCATGAGATAGATAGATCCATTGGTGGATAGATTTTTGTTCCTTCTTGTTTCCCGATGTGTCCTCTCTTTAGTAAGAGTACATAATAGGATATATAGCCATTGTTTAAATTACATGAACTTAGGCAGAAAGAACATTATTACACAGAAATGGCATAGACTGTATTTGCAATTATTTATATGAAATGCTGCCATTAGTATTGTTTACATTGAATCTTTGGAGTTCATTAATCAAACTCTCTTTGACACAAACCTGGAATAGCAGTGATGTCCAGTGCAATAGCACCACATTCCCAAGGTAACAGATATCATTCTTGCTGTAGAAGATTGTTATTTGATTACTCTGTTGCTAAAGAGAGCCTGAACAAAAGCCCTCCAATATTTATCTTTGAATTTTTTACTATAGTGGTCACTTTCTAGATGATTTTATCGAGCAGGAAGAACAGAAATGTACCGGATGACCAAAATATATCAAATGTTAATGTTTTAATTTACAATTGAGCAGTTTTGTTTTGATGGAATAGCTCACCATTTATGACCTATCCACACACAGTTAAAACATCTCATGTACTAAATCATGAAAAAGTGTCTGGTCATTAGGGGTTGTCCCACAAAAAATATTCTACAGTTTTCAAACCAGCACCTGGATCTGAATACTTTTGCATTTGTATATAATTAAACATTTTGCATAGGCACTGACTTTTTCAATAAAATGTACCTGTATAGCGCCATCTGCTGTTTGTTTTTTACATATTTCTTTGACCTGATCACTGAGATGGCCGCACATGCTCAATTTCATCCATCGCCTGCCTCCTGAGCTGTGATAGGCAGAGCATGGACATGCCCCCTTAGCTGCAGCAGAAAAGACATTCCCATGAGGTGTCAGCTTGATATAAATCTAGTAGAGCAATGAATGAGATCTCTGGATTCATATTAGGTACAGGGCTGGTTCTAGCTTTGTTAGAAAGAGTTGTTTTTTTTTTTTTTTTTACAGTAGTCATGGGATAACCCCTTTAAGGCTTTTCAGGCCTGGTCATTAAAGGGTTAAATTGTGAGCCATTGGTTACATTCCATATATAGTTCTATAGACCACTTCAGTAAACAATGGATAATACATACAATGTAACCAATTTTATTTTTAAGTTGCTCTCCCATTTTGTGAACTTTCAGTGACTTAACATATTTGACATGACTATAGAATGCACGAACCAAAGTATACAATATGATGAAAGCCTCCAATGAGAGTTCACATGATATTGTTCTCCCCATTCATCATGTGTTTATTTAGATTTCTATGCATTCCTCTCTTTCTTCATAGTATATATGTAATGGAAACATAAATTTGTGCATACCATGTCCGACCTGTTCAATTTAAATCATAACGCTGTATCCAAGTACTATTTTAATTAAAATATATTTCACTTGGCTACTGATTACAATACAGCCATTGTGCGTCTGGAACATTTTTCCTGTAAATTACATGTAGTCAGACTTTGTCTCTAGTTTCTGCTATAAGAATGTGAGCAAAGTTGGAATTAGTACTTTATAAGATAATACAGGATAAGGATATTTGAATTGTGTCTGTTGAAGTAAAAAAATGAATCTGTTTGTATCACGACTGAAATGGATCATGTGCTTCTATGGAGGGAAATTTTTCCTTTTCTAGTAAAACATATTCTTACAGTGCCTTGCGAAAGTATTCGGCCCCCTGGAACTTTTCAACCTTTTGCCACATTTCAGGCTTCAAACAAAAAGATATAACATTTTAAATTTTTGGTGAAGAATCAACAAGTGGGTCACAATTTTGAAGTGGAACAAAATTTATTGGATCATTTAAACTTTTATTGTAATAATAAAACCGAAAAGTGGGGCGTGCAAAATTATTCGGCCCCCTTGCATTAATACTTTGTTGAGCCACCTTTTGCTGCGATTACAGTTGCAAGGCGCTTGGGGTATGTCTCTATCAGTTTTGCACATCTAGAGACTGAAATTCTTGCCCATTCTTCCTTGCAAAGCAGCTCAAGCTCTTTGAGGTTGGATGGAGAGCGTTTGTGAACAGCAGTTTTCAGCTCTTTCCACATATTCTCAATTGGATTCAGGTCTGGACTTTGACATGGCCATTCTAAGACCTGGATACATTTATTTTTGAACCATTCCATTGTAGATTTTGCTTTATGTTTGGGATCATTGTCTTGTTGGAAGATAAATCTCCGTCCTAGTCTCAGGTCTTTTGCAGACTCCAACAGGTTTTCATCCAGAATGGTCCTGTATTTGGCTCCATCCATCTTCCCATCAATTTTAACCATCTTCCCTGTCCCTGCTGATGAAAAGCAAGCCCAAACCATGATGCTGCCACCACCATGTTTGTCAGTGGGGATGGTGTGTTCAGGGCGATGAGCTGTGTTGCTTTTACGCCAAACATATTGTTTTGCATTGTTTTCAAAAAGTTCAATTTTGGTTTCATCTGACCAGAGCACCTTCTTCCACATGTTTGGTGTGTCTCCCAGGTGGTTTGTGGCAAACTGTAAACGAGACTTTTTATGGATATCTTTGAGAAATGGCTTTCTTCTTGCCACTCTTCCATAAAGGCCAGATTTGTGAAGTGTTTGACTGATTGTTGTCCTATGGACAGACTCTCCCACCTTAGCTGTAGATCTTTGCAGTTCATCCAGAGTGATCATGGGCCTCTTGGCTGAATCTCTGATCAATCTTCTCCTTGTTTGGGATGAAAGTTTAGAGGGACGGCCGGGTCTTGGTAGATTTGCAGTGGTCTGATACTCCTTCCATTTCAATATGATTGCTTGCACAGTGCTCCTTGGGATGTTTAAAGCTTGGGAAATCTTTTGATATCCAAATCCGGCTTTAAACTTCTCCATAACAGTATCACGGACCTGCCTGGTGTGTTCCTTGGTCTTCATGATGCTCTCTGTGCTTTAAACAGAACCCTGAGACTATCACAGAGCAGGTTCATTTATACGGAGACTTGATTACACAACTTCTGGAGTGAGTTTTCTGAACTGAAGGTAAATGGGCCGAATAATTTGGCATGCCCAACTTTTCAGTTTTATTATTACAAAAAAAAGTTTAAATGATCCAATAAATTTTGTTCCACTTATTGTTGATTCTTCACCAAAAATTTAAAATGTTATATCTTTTCACATGCTGTATTAAACTATATATTATAGGACAAAGGATTCTATGAAGGAAAAGGAGAAATTCTGTATTTTTTAAAAATTTTTTTTCTCTCTTTTTCCTTTTTGGTTTGAAAATCTCTCCTTTTGAAATAATTTTGTTTTATATTAATTGTAAAATAAAGATAAATTAAAAAAAATAAGTTATATATTTTTGTTTGAAGCCTGAAATGTGGCAAAAGGTTGAAAAGTTCCAGGGGGCCGAATAATTTCGCAAGGCACTGTAATTGTCTTTTTTCTACACTTTTGCTAGAATTCTTTTTAAATGGTAAATGTATGAACATTTACATCAATTTCTATGGTGAGAAAAGAAGGTGGGGAACTTGAAAAATATTGCATTTCCTAGTTAATGAGACCAAGTACCATCTTACCTTTTTTATGCATCGTGAGCAGCCTACTGTATGGTTTAGAACAGGGGTTCTCAACCTGCAGACCTCCAGTTGTTGCAAAACTACAACTCCCAGCATGCCCTAATAGCTGTAGGCTGTCCAGGCATGCTGGGAGTTGTAGTTTTGCAACAGCTGAAGGGCCACAGGTTGAGCATCCCTTGCTTAGAACATCCACTGGTGACCCTTGATAATGGGCCGCTTTTAGGAAACCATCTTGGAGAAGGTGGTTTCAGAACATACAGAGGGGTGGTAGTGATTTTTTTTTTTTTAGTACTTTGCACAAAAGTGATATTGGAGGTGAAGGTAGACTTTATTGATGCATTCTAGGTTTTTATCATGACTACCTCCATTTACAAACTACATGAGGGATAGGGTATTGCAGTAAATAACAAATAGATAAGGAGAAGGACATGATATTGTTTTACTGCTCAATATTCGCTAATTGGTTATGTTAACAATTATAAGCTTTAAAGGGTCGAGGAAGCCGCTTGATTCCAGGATGGTAGATACAGATACCACTACTGTTACAGGAACATGTGAAGGAGGTCAGGTGGACCTGTGCTGACAACTATGGTACATGTGTGTGATGTGAACAGGTTAAAGAACTAGGGTAAAATAGGATAAAAGTAACATAAGTATTTTTCAAAACTATTATTATAAATGAAGACCCCCATGCACATTACTATTGTCAGCCGAAAACCAACATTTTCAGCTACAACAGCCAAAACCTAATGTTTATGGGGAGCTCTCAACTTTCCTCAATAGATGATACTGAAGTGAGAAGGATCAAGGAAGTTGAATCTCTTAAACTACACATTTTGTTCTCCCTGAAGGTAGGCTCTCATAGAAAACAAATATGTAGGAGTCAGGAGAGATGACTGTTGGCCAACATCTATTACAAGTATCTGGGCACCCATAGAATTCTAGGTGTTAGTTGGGTAGGGGGAGGGAAAGGGGGGAAATTTTACGAATGACAATTTATCCAACAGCTATCAGGTGGAATCTCAGGGTTCAAGTGGGGAGAGTTGCATGTAACTGCTGTCTTGGACATTAAGGCACATATTAGTTGTCACATAGGAAAGAGTGCAGCCATGTACTTCACCAGCACCACTGTCCCAACCTACTTGGATGATCCATCCTATATGGCATTCCCAAATTGGGGATGGTCCCTTGCTTGACTAAGTGCAGGAGCCTAAACCTAGTGGGGTAAAAGCGTAGTCAGACAGAAAGAAGTCAGAACCAGACAGGCAAAACCAGGACCTGAACAGTATCCAAGGCTAAGCCAAAATTAGGCTAGAGTCTAACCACAGAGAAAAGTCAAATACTCGATAGGGTCAGTGCCAGGAGATAATGTTAATGTTGGTATAAGTGTCAGTCAGGAGCAAGGTCAGGGAAATCCAAAAGTCCAAACAATAAAACAATAGTACAATACATGTGAGTGAAGCTAAGAAGACCAGTCACAGGCAACTGTTTAATAGCCCCAGGTGTCCCCGCTCCCCCATAGGCCGATTAGCCTCACTGTTAGCAGGGCTGGCTGCTGCTGCAGCTGAGTGATGACGACGGCCACAGTAAGGCAGGTAAGTACACAACATTAGGCATACAGTTGAGGCATACTACTTGGCCTGCTTAATGCAAAATAAAGGACACAACTTAAACAGGATGTCAGAGGATGCATATATTTTTGGATTCTGCTGCCATTGACTTCAATTGTAAAAAAAAAAAAAGTAAGAATGATCTCAACTCACTTTATTTTGGTAAAATAATTTTTCTGGAAAGAAAAACAGATAATTAGCTAGTGACAGCTACTGCATCACTTTCTACCTATCTATATACTTACAGTATATACTGTACCCTTCATATACTGGAGCATACTACCGCTAATTGTGTACATATTTCTTCAGATGAGATTTTGAAAGAATACAGAAGAAATTCTGTACATTTAATACATGTAATCACACATATGCTGCATATAAGCCTATAATACAATTATTTCTGTGCTCTTATAAATTTGATAGTCTGCAAAATGTTTTATATTACAGAGAGATCCACAAGTGTGAAGTTCTGCTTCAATGATTATGTGGATAATTGGATTATAAATGTGTTGTTTTGGGACTGGAAAATGTCCGATTGTGAGTGGAATGGCTTAGCATAGCTTTCTCTGTAACCACTTTTGTTATAACAGCCCTTTCAGCCTTTTTATTTTAAGCCTTATTACAATAACTTAAAAGTAATGAGGCTTCACGAGTTCCCAAGGGCAGATAGAATCATCCATCTGGCATCTTATTATATTTGACTTCTGACTCCATGCTAGTCTCATACTTCATCATGTAAACATAGAACCATCCTACTAAATTTAGGTTGTGACTAGCTTCTGGCAGTAGACCTAATACTTTAAACATACCTTGGCCATTGTGTTACATGCAAGAGCCAGATTTGACATTTTCCTCTTGGGCAGTTGCTAGTCACATTTACATTGTTTGATTAAGGCTAAACAAAACTGACTTTTCCATGGATAGCAAATGGGAAATAACAGTAAAATCTGTTATTTAACTAATTAGGTGCTTTCATAAAGTGATCATGGTTTGCTGGTTTTCCTTTTCCTTTGACTGATGTTACTTCTTGGCTTTTGACTTTTGGCTTCCCCTGGTTCTGGTTTTGTCTCTGATTTGGATTTGATCGCCTTCTTGGTTTTGGACTCTGGCTTGGTAACGTTACGCTTCTGTGTTCTGTCTTTTGTTTGTTATTTGTCTCCCATTGGTCCCTTCCCTTTAAGGCCCTTCACTCTAGCTAAGATAGGGATTGAGCCTATGCAACAGTAACGGAAATGAACGTTAGATTCATTGATTTCATGTTTCTAAGGGGTGGAGTGGTGCTTGAAATGTCTTTTAAATGGAGTTTTAAAGATAGGAGGGAACTCCCTAGTAGTTATGCCAATGCTTATTAGCCCATTTCCACTTTTAAACTGGTAACTCCACGTATAAGACGCAAGTCGTTTCCATCACTATCTTTTATATAGTCAAACAATAAGCAGTTATGCATAGATTACCTGCTTCTAGTCCAAATTCTCTTTATTCATCACCACCACTACTTCTACTATAATATGAATTGACAAATCATGAGAACAAATGAACTTCGACAATAAACCAAATGGAGAGAGGACCGCACCCATAAGAGCTTACAATCAAAATGCTATTTATCCTATAAAAATGCTAACACCCCTCAAATATAAATATTGATAGATGACGTAAAAAAAAAACAGAACAAAGAAATGGAAGACTTGACACTTTAATTACAAACCACAACAAACCACAAAAACAGACATTTCCTAACAGTCTATTCTCTGAGTACACACAGATTTTTCACTCTTGGAAAAATAAAATTCAATACAGATTTGATTATTTCAAGATTAAGAGAATCCAGTGAAATGATTCATCATTTGGAAGAGTACAGCTATTAAAGAAAACATTAGGGTATTTCCTGCAATCCACATTTTACCATCAAAGTCCATATTAATTTTATCAGCACTTTGGGAAACAGAAAACTCGTTTTATATAATGTAACAGAGACAAACCCGTGTCTTATAAAATAATGCAATACACATCTATTTCACAATGAACTAATGCTTCAACAGTCCTGCTAAAACACATTGTTGTGTATAAGGTTCCTGTTTACAGATAATTTTATTCATAAGAAAATTGGTGGTGTATGTAGGATTTCTCAGGATTGGGGTAAAAATGTCCATTATAAAACTTTTCTAAATTCAGAGTAGTGGGCAAATTACACTTTGGCCACAGCAGACTGAGCAGAGGATATGGCTGTCTGTTATCAGACACAAAGGTTTCTAGTCTAGGTTCTTAGAAAGGGACTGATTGATTGGGAAGTTTTTATAGAAGGTGCTGGGAAAGCAAGATATCTGGGCAGCAAACTTTGCAGAGATGAACCATGGCCAGGAGAATTTGTCCTGGCAATCTGGGCTGGATGGAAAAGAAAAGGAAAAGTGAACAACTCTAATCAGAGAAGATATCACCTCTGAATCACTAGATTTAACTGCATCATTTATATGGTCTGCAGAGTTTTCTGCCCGGATAACTTACATTTCCAGAACCCTTCCAAATGTCTATACAAACTTTCCATCCTGACTGCCCGTTTAATATTGCCATTTTACTGCTTCCCACAATATTGTTCATGCTGCTTGCAGTTTTCATTGCATGGCCCCTGACTCAGACAGAGTACCTTATTTTAGGCTGGCACAGAATAACTCTCAGTACTAAGTTCATGCATGAACTCCACAAGCCTGGCACTAGTCTGCTCTCTGGTCACACTGGAAGTGGTCCTCAACCACTTGCAGGAGACTCAGGGCCTCCTTCAGCAATTAGAAAACACTCTTCACAGCAGATCGAAATAGCAGCAATTCAGTTTGGGCTCAAGGTAGTGGTAATTGTGTGCAAATAATCCACAGGATTCTCAAGGTCACTGTCTCTTGTAGTGACAAATGCTGACACAGCTGCACTGTCAGTTCCTCAGACTCTACTCTACCACACACACATTACTGGCTCCAAACCATGAAGCATGCCAACGTACCTCATATGTAGCTTGGCTCCACCAGAGTCACCAGAGGTCATGCCTGCCATCCACATTGCACAACATAACACCCACTTACATGCTGCCCCAGATGACCCCTTAATAAGGAGTCTCTTTTTGTTCTTCATACATCAATACTGACCTCACAGTAATAAAACTCCCAATTCTGCCTCACATAGAAATCATGCTCCCACAGTGGCATCAATACAGTAAAAGTACTCCCTTGGTGTATAGTAACATTGTCCCATTTGTATCTGCACAGATTACTACTGCCCTTAACACAGTAATCATACCCCTTTGTGCCCCCTCATAGTAACAGTATCACTCACACTGTAAAAAGCCCTGTGGTGGGCTAGTTAACAGGGAGAAGGATCCATGCTTGGAGTTGGGTCTCTGCAGCGAGCACCTGATGAGCCAGTGTAGAGGATGGGAGTGGTAGTTGCCCTGATGAGGTGTAGTGTCACGGTGTACTACCTCAGGCCATTGCTCCCCGTGGATTGGTGCAGTGAAAAACTGATTTAAAAACTTAGGCCAGAAGTAAAAGAATAAAAGTCTGTCTTTACTCAAAAGTTAACTTTTAGTACAACCAGCAGTAGTTTAGACAAAGTACAATTTGAGGTATGGTGGCTGAATAAGTGGTAGCTAAAGCTTGCTGCTCACTCTGCTGACTATTTAATGCTGTAGCACACCTCCCAACTTTCCCAGATCCACTGCAATCCGGGACTGTCCCGCTGTCCCGGTACGGGGGAGGTATGTCCCGGTTGACGGCAGCTGTCCCTGCGTCCTGTATGGTGATGAAGCTCGCTGCTTCATCCATTCTCCCTCCCATCCCCACTGCAGCTCTCCATAGCTCCCTGCCGCTCTCCACACCTTCAGTCTGGGTGGGGCCGGCCGACAGCCTTGGCTCCACCCCCTCCAGACTTGAGAAGACGATGTCCTGCTGGTGATGCTGCTAGGAAGAAGGTAAGTATATGGTGTTTATTTTTTTCAATTTTTTGTGAGTGGCACATTACTGGGGAGCACAATGTGGGCATATTACTGGGGGCACAACATAAACTGGGGAGCACAATGTGGGCATATTACTGGGGACACAACATAAACTGTGGAGCACAATGTGGGCACATTACTGGGGCACAACATTACTGGGGAGCACAATGTGGGCATATTGCAGGGGGGGGCACAATGTGGGCATATTACAGGGGGTCACAATGTGGGCATATTACTGGGGACACAGCTGGGCATATTACTGGGGGGCACAGCTGGTCATATTACTGGGGGGCACATAACGGCATATTACTGGGGGCACATAACAGGGCATATTACTGGGGGCACATAACTGGGCATATTAATGGGGCACATAGCTGGCATATTACTGGGGGCACGTAACTGGGCATATTACTGTGGGCACATAACTAGGCATATTAATGGGGGCACATAACGGGAATAATTACTATGTGGGGCAGTAATGGGACTGGGTTGGATTAGGTGTATAGTTATGTTTTGGGCGGAGTTAGAGGTGTGGCCTAGTGCCGGAAAAATTTGCAGCGGTGCACTTTGCGCGCTGCACAATTTGTCCCTCTTTCTCCATTTCCAAAGTTGGGAGGTATGCTGTAGCTTTCAAGAAAGCTGTAACTTGGGTATTTTTGCAGTCCTCTGGAGTAGTCATCTCACAGAACAGTTTGATCTAATCCTGGTTCCTAAGACCCTAAGACTAGGAGCAATTTGACATGCTTTCTCACTTGTCACTATCCTAGCTAGAACTCGCCCTTCTGACAAGAAGCCGGACCAGTTAATTCCTACCAAGAGGGGAGGAACAGGGTGCTTAACCCTATCCCTGCCAACCATACCTTGTCATGCTGGTGTAAATACATAAAAGTACAATACATAACATAACAATTTCAGATACCCCAGGTCTGCATTACTGCACCTGCTGAAAGGATGAGGGCAGTTATATACGAAGACTGTGTATGGCCAGCTAATGTATACTCTGTCCTGTGGCCGGTGTCAAGAGAATGCCCTTTTGCCAGTGGCATAACTAAAGGCTCATGGTCCCTGGTGCAAGAGTTCAGCTTGGGCCCCCTTCCCTCAGTGCTTTGTGGCCAGGAGCAGGGAAGCACATAACCTTCGTGCTGCCTGAGGCAAAAATTGAAACGTCACCTTCACCCCATGCCAAATTCTTGACCTAACTCCTTCCCTCCAACCAGAGTTGTAATTTGTCCTTCATGCATTTAATAATAACAGTGTCTTCTTATGTGGCACAAGGGTCTTTGGGCCCCCTCAGGCTCCTGGGCCCGGTAGCGACTGCTACGTCTGCATCCCCTATAGCTAGGTGACTGTTATGGCTGCTGTGATTATAGTGTGAGCCATGGAAAGCGTTTCCTGCTACCAGTGGTAATCAAATGTGGATTTACAGAGACTGTCCTGTTACTGTTACCAACCACATGGGAAGTTATAGCAATCTAGTTTATTTCCAATGCATTAAAAAGCCCATGTGCAGAATACACAGCATAAAAGCCTGCATGTTGCAGCAGAATACCTGTATCAAAGCCTTTTGTCAGGCTTTCACAAAGGTGTTTTACTGAAATGCATATGGTTTTATGCTGTGCATTCTGCACATGGATTTTTAATGCACTGAAAATAAAATAGATTTTTGTAATGGGACTCCTCTGCGGTGCTGGACTTCTTCTATTGTTCACTGTTTAAAAGGCTAGACTGGGTTTATCCTTGCACTCTGGGATTTTCCTGTAGTGGAGTGGTGAGGTGACCTACAGTAATACAACTTTTTGATTTCTATTGATAACCACCGCACTCTGTGCCTTAATGCTGTGTGAAACCATCGACTTTGTGTCCTCTGTTAGATACTGTAATTGTATGCTTATTGCCTCAATCTGAGTAAACTGCTATTCAAGTTAAATTTTGTCGCAGGGGCGTAGTGAGGGGGAGTGGGTGGGCTACATGCCCTGGGCCCAGAGGCTGGGGGGGGCACACCTGCCAGGTGGTTTATTTCCATGATGAAGCAGGGAGCCATTCGCTCCCTGCTTCACCATTCTGCTGATCTCTGGCACTCCCCAGCAGCTACACTTTGTGCTGTGTTGGAGGAGCAGTGAAAGCCCGGGAATCAGCCTCCTGCACAGGTGAGTATAACTATGTGAAGGGGAACAAAGGTGGGCATAACTACTGTGAAGTGGCCACAAGGTGAGCATACCAACTGTGAAGGGGCCACAAGGTGGCTATAACTGCTAAAAAGGGGCACATGCGGGGCATAACTACAGTGAAGAGGCCACAA
This sequence comes from Rhinella marina, assembly GCA_900303285.1. Lineage (NCBI taxonomy): Eukaryota > Metazoa > Chordata > Amphibia > Anura > Bufonidae > Rhinella > Rhinella marina. The sequence continues at coordinate 13,043 of ONZH01015667.1, read as the reverse complement.
GGTGGGCATAACTACTGTGGAGGGGCACATATGTGGGCTTAACTACTGTGAAGGGGCTACAAGTTGGGCATAACCACTGTGAAGGAGCATAAAGGTGGGCATAACTACTGTGAAGTGGCCACAAGGTGAGCATACCAACTGTCAAGGGGCCACAAGGTGGGTATAACTGCTGTAAAGGGGCCACAAGGTGGGTATAACTACTGTGAAGGGGCACAAAGGTGGGCATAACTACTGTGAAGGAGCAGAAAGGTAGGCATAACTACTGTGAAGGGGCACATATGTGGGTTTTGTCTACTGTGAAGGGGCCACAAGGGGGGGCATAACTACTGTGAAGAGGCACAAAGGTGGGAATAACTACTGCGAATGGGCACAAAAGGGGCATAACTACAGTGAAGGGGCCACAAGGTGGGCATAACTACTGTGAAGGGGGCCACAAGGAAGACATAACTACTTTGAAGGGGGTAGAAAGTAGGCATAACTATTGTGAGGGGACATAATGTGGACAAAACTGCATTAAGAAGGCTCAATGTAGGCACTTCTGCTGTAAAGGAGTCACAATGTGGGAATAACTACTGTGAAGGAGGCAGTATGTGCATATTACTACTGTGAGGGGACACATATATCTTTGTGAACATAACTACTTTAGGGGGACACAATGTTATACATTGGAATAGCTCGGTATTACAGGGCCATCACAGCGCCCCCTTGCTGGGGATTTCTCAGGGGCAGTCACTATCCCTTCCTTATGTGGTTGTTCTTTTTGTTCTATCACCACAGGGACCTTATTCCGGAAGCAGCGGATAACATCACTCTGACAAACAAGAGTCACCCTGGATGAGGTAGGACCAGCTGGTTCTTGCATTTATTGCAAGGTGTATCGATATCGCCATGTACTGTATGTTAGATTTTATTAGGTGAGTGGGACTGGGTGAGTATAGTTATGCACTGGGGGGAGTTAGAGGAGAGGCTTAATGTAAAAAGAACTTGCCGGGCTCACATAGTGTGCCACTGAACTTTTTGTTTTTTATGTACATTTTAATGGCAACAGCTGGGGGAAGGGGGGGGCACAATGCTGAACCATTGCCCTGGCTGCTGGAAAGCATAGCTACACCTCTGCCGTGTCATGTCAACGTGACTCACTATGCCCCCTTGAGTTGGTTGCCGTGTAATGGTCATAGGTCAAACTCATACACATATATCTTTGTTTTTGTCTTCTCTTTTTTTTTTTAATTTATAGGTCTACTCTACAATACTCCGGAAGAAAGGGATAACATAGGAATTAAACATTTTATAAAGCAAAGTTGTTATCAATAATAAGAGCAGCTGTATAAAATAAAAAATAACTCATTTGTGTCATGACAACTCATTGGATGAACATGATACCCACTTTTTATGATTCCAAAGGTCTAATGCAGGCAGGAATTTGAATTATATGGGATGTGAGAGGAGGATCGGGTGAGGTTACACACATACTTCAATAATGTTGGCAGTAGTACAATCAATACAATAAATGTGCTAAAAATGACTTTTATATGTTCTGCTTAGTTTTTTAGTCACTTCATCTCTTCCTTTCTATTTCTCGGTTGCCTGGCTGTAACATAGCATCAGGTACTTAAGAAATGAATAGATGTATTGAAAGTGTATGTGTAAAGATAATGTGTGCTCGATAAGATAAATATTAATGCAATAAGAAGGATATTAGATTACAAGTTATAAGTAAAAGTACGTATATGATACGGTATGTTATATAGCTAAAATACATCAACATGTGCGTAATTGCCACAGTGGTTAGCCATGCTAGCTTCAGTTTAAAAAGGAGATGTCTTCATGAGACAACCCAGTTAAAGAAAATAAAAGGGTAGGTTGTGGAATATTGAGGCATATGACCTACGGCCTCTTTCACATCATGTGTTTTGTTTTCTGTCTATTCACAAAATGCCTATTTTTTCGTTATCAGTATTTCCTAAAAGCACTGGAATCTTCAAAGTGTAGATTTTCTATAGTCAATTATTTCAAGTTTATAGATTTATGTACGAAAAAACTACAGGAAGGGTGATGGTAGGTTGCCAGCTAGTTTGTTGGTTCATTGGCACCTTTACACAGGACAATTATCCGAAAAGAGCCTTCAGGTGATGTGTATTTGTGTAATGAGGGAGGGTGTAGCCTAAGAGATCAAGACCCTAAATCAAGGTGTGCATAATTATTAGGTATCTTGTTTACCTCGGGCAAAATGGGCCAAAAAAAGATTTAACCCACTCTGAAAAGTTAAAAATGGTATTTCACAGGGATGCACCGATATTGAGGCATGATCACAGAACCATCAAACGGTTTGTTGCAAATAGTCGACAAGGTCGTAAGAAACGTGTTGAGTAATAAAAGACACAAATTACCTGCCAAAGATTTGAGAAGAATCAAACGTGAAGTGACCAGCAACCCATTATCCTCCACTGCTGTCACATTTCAGAAATGCAACCTCCCTGGAGTGCCTAGAAGCAGTGTCGGACTGGGGTACCTAGGGCCCACCAGTAAAATTTATTTCGGGGGCCTACTGTACGAATACATTCCAATATAATAAATGATCTAACAAGTTTTTTTTATAGTGCAGTAAGTCTACAGTGTTATGTGTCACTTATGCAGGGGGTGGGAGACTAGGGGCCCACTTTGCTCAGGGGCCCACCGAGGATTCCCTTGTATCCCTGTGGGCCAGTCCAAGCCTGCCTAGAAGTACAAAAGTGTTCAGTGCTAAGACATGGCCATGGTAAAGAAGCCTGAGACTAGAGAAGTTTTGAAAAATTTGATTCACCAGCTTTGCCAAATTTTGATTTGATTGGTTAGAAATTAATTCGACATCGTAATCGCTATATTAAAACCCTATTTAGCCTATCAATCAATGGGACCATTTTCAATGGCTGCTTAGACAGAAGTGTACTGGTTTAGCAGCTGTTAAAAATGGTAATATGCTAGTGCAATATGGCCTTTGGTTTTTTTTTTTTAAAAATCACTCACTTAATCCACTTGCTCTCTTGAATGGAAAAGATCTGCACTGAGTGTGATAATGTCACCACACACTCCCGGCATGATCATGTGGTGACGCCATTAATGATGATGTCACCACGTGATTATACATCATCAAGCTCAGCTCAGTTCCTTCGGCAGGTCTTCTCTACTCAAGAGAGGAGTGGACTGCTTCTGCATGAGCAAGTGGATGAGGTGAGTTTTTTTCTGTTCTTTCTAAGACAGCTCTAGCTGACATTTTAGGAAAAATGATTTGCTACTATGAAGCGCAAGGAAATTCAGCTTCATAGTTCATCAAATTTTTTCTAAACTTTGGATCGAATTCCACTTTAAATGCTTTGATTCACTCAATACTACCTGAAAAATGACTGCCACTGAATATGACACATTAGTTAAAATGTCAAGACTGGGTCCAGAAATACTCGAAGACATATTTTTCAAAGGTTTTGTAGACTGATGAGATGAGAGTGACTCTTCACAGACCAGATGGTTGAGCCCAGTGCTGGATCAATAACGGGTACTTTGACTCAGACATCAACAAGGTGGAGGTGGGATACACATGTTGCAAGGCCTATTAAAAAGGTCAGGGATTGACCCATAGGGTAGCTACCACCAATAAGTGGCACTAGAAGAACACTTTGTCTGGAGAATAGCTACATTGCATACTTTTTTTTTTTATTTTACCAGAGACCTGTAGGGCTCCTTACGTTAACCTGATTTTCTTTACAAGGAGAAACATTATCCTTCTCAGACCAACATTAAATGCATCTCACCCAGCAAACCAGTACTGTACCGTGCCCTGAACTGACAAGGGGCAAAAACTGTTTTCAGATGAGTCCTCATGGAGATGGGTAGCTACCCCCAAAATGTGACCCTAGAAAGAAAGTATTTCTTCTACCAGGAGGAGAGCTACTTTACTCTGCAATGCCAATGCAGGGAATGTTGGTGAACATCCAATCAGATTGATGTCTAGATATAGATAAATCATACAGTCATAGCTTTCCTATGAATGAGGGGCATTTTAAATTATAGCGAGTTAATGAATTCCTCTGCCTCCTCCTCCTGGTAAGCAATATTCCAATCTGTTTACCGTATGTAGGGATTTTCAAAGAGGAGCACTCTTGCTTTATTTATTACTGTTATCAATTATACTTGATGACCATTCTCCCAGCATCTAAAAGCCCTGATTCCAAGAACCATGAAAATCGGAGCTATTATGTTCAGGACAATTAGAAAAGTAAGGGAATGGGAAAGAACAGCAGACAAGACACCATCCATGCTTAAAATGTCACTGAACTTTCAAAAAACTTCATAAAAAAAACAAAAAATGTCATGGCAACATAGCAACAATTTTGATTGCTAGGGGTCTGAGTGATGAAATACAACCAAATGTCTTTGGGCTTGTCTCTATTCCATCTCCTGCAGTGAGGAGAGAGAGCTATGCAAGTGTGTAGCGACCCACTGTAGGAGCCGGTGTAGAGTATAGGTGTGGTAGTGGCCCTGATGAAGTGTTGAGTTATGGTGTACTCCCTCATGCTGTTGCTCCCTGTGGACTGGTGTAGTGGAATTATAGAACTGACAAAGTTTCCCACAATTAAATGTAACAACGTTTTTTTTACTAAGTGCAATGTAGAACTTCAAATACATTCAACAGCAACAATTTTCCAAGTGCCATTCTCTCTGGCACCAGCAAGAAATCTAGAGGTTGGATGGCTGCATTTAAGCACAAAGGTTTTGCTGGCTTTGTAATGTTCTGGGTGATGGGTGTCTTAGCCATCAGGGGCGGACTGGGAACTTAAAGTGGCCCTGGAAAAAATACTAAAAGTGGCCCCATTTTGTAGTTGGGTCCAAATTGATAGAAGGCAGGGCCAGCCATACCATATTGTGGCACATTATACCGCCCCAACAGAGCCAAATACCACAGTCCATCACAAAATACTGCCAGCAGTACTAAATACATCCTCAAAACTTCCACTTTCTGGCAATTAGGAGGGCCCAGATGGCCCCCTGGGCATCGGCCCACCAGGAAATTTCCCTGTAAGGTCTTTGGCCAATCCGCCCCTGTTAGCCATAGTCCTTCACCTTACAGCAGTGTCTATAGATACTGATGTAGCCTCTGTTTTTATCCTCAAGGATTTACTGGTTACTTCCTCTCTTCTTCTACACAAGAACTCTCCCTTTTGGCAGGGAGCAAGTCCAGCCCACTCCTACCAAAAGGAGAGGAACATGGTGGTTAGCTCTGTTTCTTACCAATCTTTGCCATCCAGTCCACGCTGATAGCTACGCACGGCCAGAAATAAAACAACGAAATACATTATGCAATACAATATAACAATACACAGTGCCGAGGATCTTTTTCTTTCTTGTATGGACAAATTGTAGTAACCGCAGGTCTGGGGTACAAGTGACTCTCTTTTCTCATTCTAGCAGGTTTCAACACTCAAGGGTCTGGGTGTCTCAGCACTCAGAGTCCAACCGATCAAAACCTTTGATATGTCACTATAACATCAAATGTTTTTGAAGGTTCATTGACATTTCAAGTTTATCAACAAAATTGTGTAACTTCAGAATAACTGCAATTTGTTTGAATCCACTCTAAAAGGGAGAGCTATTGAGATATAGGGGCCATCTGTTCAGTACTGCTACATTGTCCTCTTGCACTGTACCCCCCAAAATAATGCAGAGCAGACTGCAGAATACATAATTCTTTCTTAAAGTCTTCAGACCCATTCACTTTTTACACATTTTGTTATGTTCGGGCCATGTTTTTAATTTCAATAAATTACCAATAAATAAATGCATAACAAAATGTGAAAAATGTGAAAGGGTCTGAAGACTTTTTGAATGCACTGTATTTAAACAGACCTGTGTGATGGTCTCTTCTCTCCTTCTACACAATTTTCTGTTTGTCTGTGCAAATTGTCATGTATAGACTAATCACTTATCAGGATTAAAGAGACTTAATGATGTTTTATCTGTTTTTAAATTGGCATCCTGTAAGAGATAAATCAGTACAGTTATCCATGTGTTCAATGGTTCGCCAGGAGGCGAATCAACCCTCTATGTAAGTAATATATTTTAAGCGACAGCTTGGAGAGAACCATTTAACTTACTAAAAGGGAACTGATGAATGTAATAGTATTCCTTGACATTTGTTGTACATCTGCATTTTTCCAGATTACAAATGATGATCCTGCTGAAACTGATCAAAAAAGTTTCACAGCTGGAACCAGGTCAAAAAACTACTGTAGAATCTGTAGCTCTTGTTGGCAGAAAATACCCATAAAAAGAACCAATAACTTTCCTGTTGTGTTTCATTCAATATTTTCTGAAGTCGATGGCACTGAACCATGACAACACATATTACATATAAATCAAGCAGAGACTGTGTCTAACCTTTTATTATTGTGTGCAGCGTAGTGAAATGTGTAATGTAAAATACATTACCCTTTTGTCTAACTTGAGCTAGAACTCTGTGACCAAAATAGAAATCTAATTAATCATTATATATTGAGCAAGTTTCTTGAAATTCTTTTGTATCTGATTCAAAATTTTCAACATGAATCAAATATGCTCCAAGGATATTGTTTTTATAAAAAGATGCCATCTCTTTTGTTAATTGCTTACAATTTTTTTTATCTTTATCACCCTCCGCATTTTAAGCTTTTGAATGAAATGACAGCAATAGTAAATAATGTAGAATTTCTGCCCCTGTTTATAGACACACAAGTGAAGAAACAGTGGCATGTTCTGAATGAGCCTGGAAAAATGATTTTTATATGGGAGCAGCAACAGTACAGTGTGGATGTGAAAAGACTAGGGTAATAGTGGCATGTGGCCCCAATAGTAGTGGCAGTAGTAGCGGCACAGCATAGAATAAACAGACAGAACAGAAGCAGTGGATGTGTGTGTGGCTGTGTGTGGTAGTTGCAGTGGGGGCTGTGTATCAGTGCTGGTACTGGTAGTGGGGATAATATAAGTGGCAGTAGGTGAATGAGCAGCAGAAAATAGAAGCCATGGCGGTGGCAGCAGTAGCAGCCATACGGTACAGAACATGATGACAGGCAGCCAGACAGCAGCAGTGGCATAATGGTGCCAGCAGCAGCCATATGGTTTGGAACATGATGGTAGGCAGGCAGAGAGTGGCAGCAGTATGATGGTGACAGAAACAGCCATATGGTAAGAAACTTGATGGTAGACAGGCATACAGCGGCAGTGGGCCTAATTAGCAAGGAAAGATCTATTCTTAGGCCTCCGCTGGAGGAGTGTGAAAATCCTCACAGATCTATGCCTCATTCATTTTCATAAAGGTGATGTTTTGTACACTGGAGGAGGACACAGGGCCGGCGTTGGGAGGGGGGGGCAAATTGGGCAATTGCAGAGGGCCCACAAGCCTAAATAGGGCCCCCTGTTCACTCCACACAGCCACCTTCCGCCACACAACTATGCCACTCTCAGCTGCTGGTCCGGCTGTCAGATGTGGAAGAGAGCGCAGAGTATGGCTGTGGCATGCTGGAGTCCTGGCAGTTGGCAGCTCAGCCTCAGCGCTCTGTCAGAGAAGCCAGGAGGTGGAGGAGAGGCACTACATGCAGGACCGAGCAACGTGTCACTGTAGTGGCTCCGCCTCCACATCTTGTATGTAGTAATGAACTGACAGTACAACAGGTAGAGGCTAGTGCCAGCCAGTGTCTCCTGAACTACACACCAGACCAGACCCGCAACTCCAGGTGAGGCACTATTAGAAGTTGAGGACAACAAATAAGAATCCAAGCAGCAGTGACCCCTTCTAATTTAGTGGAGTGATGATTTTGGAGTAAGAAGTGCAGCAATGTGGGACGGGGTCAATTGTTTCGGGGCCAAGAGGAAAGCAGTGTCTTTTCTAGTACTATTCTAGCCAGGCCGGGCCCCCAGTGTGACTGTATCTAAAGGGGTCCCAGTCTGGTCTGAAATGTACTAGAAATAGCTTCAAGGACCTTTAGAATGCAGTAATCCATAGGGTAAAGGACCTTTGATGACGTAATTATGTCACATGATCAAAGGTCCTGTATCCTACCATTACTACATTCCAAAGGTCCTTTAGCCAAGAGACATCAGAGGAGAATGAAGAACCTGCAGCCTGTAAGTAAATAAGTATCTGTGTATCTATATGTGTTTGTGTTTGTATGTGTATATATATATATATATATATATATATATATATATATTCACACACAGTATCTCTGTATGTATGTGTATATGTCTGTGTGTGTGTATATATATATAAATATATATTTATCGAATTATAGCACTACTATTCCTATCCAAATATTTAGGACAGGCATATTTCTGGTGCAGATTGCAGCGCAAAGGTCCTTCTACCCACTCATGCCAGGTCTAAAAAAGTGGGAGTTGCGTGGCCGGACTAGCAGGCACTTCTCATTCATCATTTTCTATGTCTGTTTTAGGCGTAGAAAATGGTCTAAAACAGAAAATGGCGCCTCTACATAACTCTGGCTATACGGGTTATTAAGACTGGCGTCTAAAACACCGGTCTTAATAAATGACCCCCATAATGATTATGCCATAGGCTTAAGGTAAAAAAAAATGTTTTTAAAAATATAAAAGATATACAAAGTTCAAATCACTTCCTTCCCTCATTAAAAAAAAAAAAAGACAATTAAAAAAAATTACAGGAAAAAAATCAAAACGGTCCCTTCCCCACCACACACACTTTTTTAGACCTGGCATGAGCATGGAAAAGTTGCAGATTGCGGCGCACAGGACCTTAGCGCTGCAATCAGCACCAGAAATACACATAATTTAGGCATATTTCCGTTTAATAAATTACCCCGTGTTTCTATATTTGTTATTGAACCTGAAGCTTTAGTGCTCCTTCACCTCTTCACATTTGTAGTGACTGTGTGATTTAGTTGTTTCTGTGTTCCATTTTATATTTTTCAGAATTGACCGAATATGACCACAGAATTGTCCACAAGTCCATGGAGTCAGACTCCAGGTAGGACTGAACCTGGGTGTTGAGACAATATATCTCCATTTGATGATTTGTGCCAGCCTGGTGAGGCACAAGAGAAAATTGCTTCATCATGTTCATGATATAGAACTGGCTGCTTCTGCGGCTTCTGCTGCTTGTGGTACTGGAGACGGCAGGAGATGGATAACTCTGCAGGGGTCAGAGAGAAGCCTTCTGATCAGACGTTTGCTCACCAAAAGCTATGACAAGCTGCGCACACAGTGTTTCCTGTTAATAAAGTAATTTGGCTTCCCTTTGGGCAACAGGAAAACATTCCCCAATTTTGCTTTGATAGAAAGGGTCTAACCACTTCAAGACCAGGCCTAATTTTGCAAATCTGACATGTGTCACTTCATGTGGTAATAACTTTGGAACGCTTTTACTTATCCAAGCCATTCAGAGACTGTTTTCTCATGACACATTGTACTTCATGGTAATGGTAAATTTGAGTCAATATGTTTTACCTTTATTTATAAAAAAATCAAAATTTACTGAAAATTTTGAAAAAAAAATCACAATTTTTCAAATATGAATTTCTCTGCTTTTAAGTTGCATAGGGATATCTAATAAAATTGTTATTAATGAACATTCACCATATGTCCACTTTATGTTGGCATATGTTTGGAAATGTAATTTTATTTTTTTAGGACGTTAGAAGGCTTCAAATTTTAGATGTAATTTTTAAGATTTTTCTGAAAATTTCCAATAGTTAATTTTAAAGGACCTTTGCAGTTATAAAGTGACTTTGAGGGGCTTAAATAATAGAAACCTCCCATAAATGAACATATTTTAGAAACTACAGCCCCCAATGTAATCAAAACTGATTTTACAAAGTTTGTTAACCCTTTAGATTTCCCACAAGAATTAAAACAGAAGGAAGGTGAAATTTAAAATATATATATTTTTTCGCATATTTTCCATTTTTAATTCATTTGTCCTATAAGATAGCAAGGGTAAACCGCAAATCAAACCTGAATATTTATTTTCCTGATTCTGAAGTTTGCAAAAACACCCAATATGTAGTTGTAAACTGCTCTGTGACCGGCAGTAATGAGAGGGAGATAGTACAAGCATTTGTGATGGCTTTGACAGCTTGTCAGAGTGATCAAAAGCCTGGAGGCCAGGAAAAAAGGTCTCAGGTTAAAGCTCCATGTTCTTGGCTGTCAGGAGGCAGCTGAGTCATGGAGCTTCTATGTACAGGTGCTGCACACAGGGGGCAAAGCTCAAGGACGTTTATAGTCAATGGGCAGACTTGAAGTGGCTAAAAGCATGTCTATCCAGTAATCATCAGATTGCTTGATGGTAAGGATACAGTTGTTGTTACATGAGCAAGCAAGCATATAGGTTTCTTTTCTGACCAGTGTGTCTGAAGGCTCAGTTATTTCTGACTACCCCTCCCACTGAGATGATTGGTCATTGTCGTCATCCTCATAAGCCCCCTGCTCTTCCTTTACCACTGCCTCCTCCTCCAGTTTACCACTGCCTCTTCCTCCAGTTGTAGTAGTTCTTCATCCTCTTCCACCATGGGACTTTCTCCGTATGGGTCTCCAACAGCTACAAGATTGCCAGAAAAATGCATAAACTGCTCTTCCACTGCTCTAAGATAAATTTCAGGGGTATAACATTATTGATGCCGCAATTGATCCTACTGACAAGTCTGGAGGCCTCTTCGAAGGGCCTGAGTATGCGATAGGTGTCTCTAATGAACTACCACTGCCTGACTTTGAAACAATACATGCTCCCTGCTGAGGTGATCTCCAGCATGACAAAATCATTCATGGTTTATGCTGCTCAAATGGTCTAGCATATGCAAAATGGAATTCTAGCAAGTTGAAACATTGCAGATCAGGCAGTACAGCAGCATATTATTCTGTTTCTGAAAGTCCAGGAATGAATTCAGAATGGATGAAATGATAGAACAGTCTCCTGGATATGGCACCCTCTGTACTTTTTAAAAAAATCGCTGCATGGCACATTTTATCACAGTGTGAAGACAAACTGTCAGATGGGAGATAGTCGCAAACTCTGCATAGAGCTAGCTGCAGCTGAGCTTGACTTAAGTATGGCATATTTTAAGCCTGCCCCCAAAGTATCAGCAGCATCACCATTTCCTGAAGCAGAGGTTGACCTGGGTTTTTTTTGGGAGGTTTTGGCCATATATTGCCTCTGCTCTTTATTGTTTCCCCTGCAACCACCACCCTTCTCCTCTGATGTCACCTCCTACTCAGGGCAGTTTCTAGGGAATTTTAACAATAGGGCGAACATTTAAAAAGCGCCCCCCCCCAATCAAATAACACTGACTTATGCACAGCCCCCCGCCACCCTGCACACTATGCTACAGGGGTATAACTACCAGCAGGGCCGATTCTAGCTTTTCTGCTGCCTGAGGTGAAAAATGAACTGATGTTTTCTCTTTTTTGTTCACCTGCTCATTTGCAGTGGTGATCAGGTAAACAGAGCAGAGAAAGCAGCGCTTGTACAGGGACATACAGCTCCACATATGTACCTCTTACATCCAGTGACGTCTTCTGTGATGTAGATGTTCTCTTTCCTCATCTTCTCCTGTCAGACCAGACCGCCATGATGATTTCTTTCAGCCCGTCTCTTCTCTCTGCAGAGTTTGACAAACAGACATCTTAGTTTCCTACTTTTCAATCATCCTCCTCCCTTTCTGAACATTCCATTTTGCCACCTCTAATACTGTGCCCGCTGTGCCCCCAAAACTATACTGTAGAAACAGTCCCCTGGAAAATACTGGTACCACACAGATAGTGTGCCATACAAAAAATACTGTTCAGATCAGACCATATCAAACCTCAGATGAGACCCCCATCTCAGACCAGACCATCATTAGACGTCTGTCAGACCCAAATATCAGACCTCAGATCAGACCCCTATTAGACCTTCATGTCAGAACCCCCACCATCTCAGACCAACCCCCCCATGTATAAAACCTCAGACCAGACCCCATCAGACCTCAGACCCCCCTTATGAGACCTCAGACCCCCTTATCAGCCCTCAGACCCCCCTTATCACACTCAGCCACCTTATCACACCTCAGACCACCTTATCACACCTCAGACCCACCTATCAGGACCCATCTTATCAGACTCAGACCCACCTTATCAGACCTCAGACCCACCCCACCTTAGATCAGACCTCAGACCGCCCTTATCAGACCTCAGACCCCTATCAGACTCAGACCCCATTAATCAGACCTCAGACCCACCTTATCAGACTCAGACCCCCTTATAGACCTCAGACCCCCTTTTATCAGACCTCAGACCCCCCTTATCAGCCTTTCAGACCCCCTTATCCTTTCAGACCCTTATCAGACCTCAGATCAGACTTTTAGACCCCTTATAGCCATCCAACCCCCTTACCATCCCTCCAGACCTCAGATTAGCCATCCATTAGCCATCGAACCCCCTTATTAGCATCCAGACCCCAACCTCAGATCAGCCCCAGACCCCCAGACCTCAGATCAGACCACCTTATTAGCCATCCAACCCCCTATTAGCCATCAGACCCCTTATCAGATCCTCAGATCAGACCTTCAACCCCTTATTAGCCATCCAGACCCTTATCAGACCTCAGATAGACCCCCTTATTATCCAGACTCCCTTATTAGCCATCCAGACCCCCAGAACCTCAGATTAGACTTATTAGCCATCCAGACCCCAGACCTCAGATTAGACCCCTTATTAGCATCCAGACCCCAGACCTCAGATTAGACCCTTATTAGCATCCAGACCCTTCTAGACCTCAGATCAGACCCCTTATAGCCATCCAGACCCCCTTATTAGCCATCCAGACCCCAGCCTCAGATCAGACTCCCCCTTATGACCCCTCAGATAGACCCTTATTAGCCATCCAGACCCCCAGACCTCAGATAGACCCCTTATTAGCCATCCAGACCCAGACCTCAGATTAAGCGCCTTATTAGCCTCCCAGACCCCAGACTCAGATTAGACCCCTTATTAGCCATCCAACCCCTTATCAGACCTCAGATCAGACC
>ONZH01015666.1:0-15599 GCA_900303285.1 Rhinella marina | reverse complement strand
GCAAGAGAACGCACAGTACAGTGGCCAATTAAAGCTAGATATTGTATATTTCAAGGTACACAGCCGTGTAGTAACTGAACAGACGGTGTGTATGAACACCAGGTATGTGAAATAATTTAGCAAGAGAACGCACAGTACAGTGCCAATTAAATGGCCTAAGATATTGTATATTTCAAGGTACACAGCCGTGTACTAAGTGAACAGACGGTGGTATGAATACACCAGGTATGTGAAATATTTAGCAAGAGAACGACACAGTACAGTGGCCAAATTAAATGGCCTAGATATGTATATTTCAAGGTACACAGCCGTGTAGTAACTGAACAGACGGTGTGTATTTACACCAGGTATGTGAAATAATTTAGCAAGAGAACGCACATACAGTGGCCTATTAAAAGGCCTAGATATTGTATATTTCAAGGTACACAGCCGTGTAGTAACTGAACAGACGGTGGGTATTTACACCAGGTATGTGAAATAATTTAGCAGAGAACGCACAGTACAGTGGCCAATTAAATGGCCTAGATATTGTATATTTCAAGGTACAACAGCCGTGTACTAACCTGAACAGACGGTGGGTATTACACCTGGTATACAAAAAGGGTATTGCAGGCACACAGAACCCAGAACACTAGAGCCAAATAAACTGTATTTAAAAAAAATAAAATAAAATTCACAGCCGTATACTGCCAGATCAGATGGTGCATATACACACTAGTTATATAACAGGGTTTTTTCAGCCAAAAAGAACGCTGAACAGTAGTGCCAAATATAGTTTGGTATGTAGCAGAGCACCTAATACACCACTAATGCCTCTCTCTGTCCCTACTCCAGCAGCTATCCCTGAATACGGCAGCCGTTCTCTGTAAAGTGTATCTTGTAGTAAAGCTATCACTGTAGTGCACTATAGTAGCCCTGATAAGGGCTTTTAAATCACGCTCCTGCCTGTCCAACTGCTAAAACCTGTCTGTCCCTTCTCCAGCCTCTGTCCCTGACTAAGTTCACGCAGCATATGCGTACGAGCAGGAAGAGCTGAGTTTTTAATATTCGAGGTCACATGGTTTTTCCAGCCAATCCATGTAGACGCTGTTTTCGCGCTGCCAGCGTGCTCAGCGTGCCTGTCATACCCCCCCTGCATGTTGATTGGTGGAAAAAGAGCGCCAGGGAAGGTGGGAGGGGAAACGAATTCTAAGTGCGCCATCGCCGTTATACTCGATTGAAATCGAGTATGCCGAATAGCGTAGTATTCGATCGAATACCGGCTCGATCGAACACTACTCGCTCATCTCTAATAATAGTCAATATCAAATATAACCGCATTACACACTGACGCATCGATTGAAGGATGGAGGGGAGGATGCAGGGCACATTGATGTGCTGGTATACAGCCTGGCATTGATGTGCCATGCAAACTGCCCCACCATCCCTACTCGTAGATTTATATAAATCCAAAGACTTCCAGTTCAGAGTTAAACCCTTGTGGTATAAGAGACCCGAAGTCAAAAATCTTCCTCGATTCATATCTAGACATTTTAAGCACAAAATCTCCCCCTCTCCCTTCTTTTATAACTGACTGTATGGCCATAAATGTCAACACCACTGGATCACATATCACTTTTAGCATTTTAAAGTGATATAAAGTGTTTCTCATATCCTTTGTTTATATTGTTGATATGCTCAGCAATTCGGATTTTTAAAGGTCTTCCTGTACAACTAATATATTCTTTGGAACATGAGCATTCGATGATGTAAATAACCACTTTTGTGTTGCATGTTAAGATCTCTTTTATTTCCCAATTAAAGTTGTTTACTGTAGATATAACCACCTTTTTTTTTTTTTTAGACATTTTGTAACTCTGCAATGTGAACATGTTCCACATCTATAAAATCCACTTATAGTCATCCAGGGTGTACTAATGGAGTTGAGTGTTTTTTTCCGAATAGTTGGGGCTACCTGGAGTGCCATATTGGGCGCTTTTGTGACTACAATAGGGGGTTGATTAGGTAATATGGTGTATCTTCCTTTAGCAGATGTCAGTGTTTGTTAATTACTTTTTTATTTTTTTATATTCTGTATTGAAAGGTATGACTATTTTAGACATAGTATTATTTTCTATGTGTGTTTTTGCTTGAAAAAAGTAATTCTGTCCATATTTCTGAAATTATTTAAAAATTCTTCTAACAGTTCTATGGAATATTTCTTGTCTATAAACTGATTTCATCTGTTTTGCTTCTAATTCAAATTGTGTATTTTGAATGCAGTTTCTTTTAAATGTTTAAATTGACTCCATGGCACTCCCAATAGCCACCTTGGTAAGTGACAACTATTGTGTAATATAAAACAGTTTTTGGATACTTCTTTTTGATATGTAGTACAGATAAAAAGAATCTCCAACCAACCGAATCTTCATATCCAGAAATTCTACTTCATTTGTGCTGATTTGTGTAAGAAATATAAGGTTCAGGTCGTTACGATTCACTTCCTCTATGAATTATATCAATTCAGATATAATTTGTCCCAAATTAACAATCATCACGACTACAGCTCAAATACACCTACGGATCACTGAAGCATAAATGACAACACAGAGAGCAACACAGCAATGACTCACGCAGACAGTCAATCATACAGAAAAAGAGAACACGAAGAGGAGGATCTAAACGAAGGCCCCAAACACAAAGTAGGGAAGAAGTAGGTGATAACATTATAAATCTTAGCTCAGCAGTTCCAAGTACAAACCAGAAAAGTCTGCTGAGTAAAGGACTAAAATTTGCACCTAGTAAATCATTAGATAAATTCAGTACACGTATTTAGAAATATATTAGAAAGTTATGTTGTAAAAAATACTATGAAAAATCCTATACAACATTCCAGTCCAATTATCTCCCATTATGAACCGGTTGATGTAAAACTTAAATCAAAAATGTATCCAAGACAGGAAATGGGAAAGGAAATGACAGCCTTTTTTTCACTGCTGTAGGTCAGCTTTAAAGGGGCTGTGGATGACACTGTTAAGGGAGCAGAGTGCTGTGGAGGTCACAGTTAAGGGGGAAGGTAGGGTAAAAGACGTACTTAAAACCCCGCCCCCAGGTCCCACTACACGCCCCCTCCACTCGGCAGCCAACAGGGATTGAAAAAATAAAGGTAAAAATTAACTCCTGTCAGTTGCAGGGGTGGGAGGGAGGGTGATTTTTTTCCCTGCAGCTCACTCTCAGACAGCACAGTGCTGCTGTCTGAGAGTGAGCTGTTCAAAAGCACATCCCTGTGTCCGTCCAGGCTCTGCGTCAGATGTAGGACAGGGAGTCTGAAAGCCGGACTGTCCGGCTTAAAACCGGACCTCTGGCCTCCCTAGAGGCAGGCTGCTGTGGAGGTCACAGTTAAGGGGACGGTCCGCTATGGAGGTCAGTGTTAAGGGGTGGGGTGTTGTGGAAATCACTGTTAAGGAGATGGGGTACTGTGGAGGTCACTGTTAAAGGGGTGGGCCGCTGTGGAGGTCACTGTTAAGGGGGCAGGAAATGGGGGAGGTCACAGTTAAGAAGAAGGACCACTATTGAGGTCAGTGTTAAGGGGTGGGGTGCTGTAGAGGTCACTGTTAAGGGTGCAGGGTGTTGTGGGTAGAGGTCACATTTTAAGGGAAGGGAGCTCTGTTGAGGTCACTGTTAACGAAACGGGGTTAGAGATGAGTGAATCGAAGTTGATGAAGTGGAATTCGATCTGAATTTGAGGAAAAAAACTCTGAATTTCCTCAAGCTTTGTGGTAATGAAATGCTGCATGTGTAAGGACATGGAGCAAAGAACTATGGAAATGAGGGATCACCCACAATGCGTGCATGTAGCCAATCAGCTGCTAGCCAGCCCCTATAAATAGCCTCAGCCATTTTAGATTCTGCCATTTTCTAGTGTGCTTAGTGCAGGCAGAGATATCAGTAGGCAGTAGGGATAGTGTTAGAAAAGACTTCATTGTGCTGAGAAAACAATTTACAAGTTCAGGGAAAGATTAGTCAAGGTGTAGGGAAAGCATAGGGAGGCATTATCTACGCCACAGGAGAACAGAGTGCAATAGAAGCAATAGGGTGTAGAAATAGGAAAAAAAGGACAAAATATATGTCATAATTGCCGTTCAGTGGTGAAATTACATTGTTACAGCCATTTACGTGGTGTAGAAAAAGAAAATATACTTACGTCCCATCACCTGCGGTGAATTGAGATTGTTATATTTCTTTTTTGGGGTGTAGAAATAGGAAAAAGAATATGTCTTAATTGCCGTTCAGGGGTAAATTGTGATTTTTTTTTTTTTTTGGGGGGGGGTTATTCAGAAAAATCAGGAAAAAAAAAAAATATATATATATGTCTTCATTGCCATTCAGCAGTGAAGTAACATTGTACTACAGCCTTTTTCAGGGGTATTATTTTAATTTTTATTTAATTCTTTTATTATACAGTATGTCAGAGAGACAGGTGACTGGCACTTCAAAGGGGCCAAAATGTTTCTGTTCCAGGCAGCAGAAGACAGGGGGGTGTGGCAGCAGGAGTTGCAACGAGAGGCCTGAGCTCTCGGTGTCATCAAACGGTCGTTTCTTGACAAGCAACCCAGCGGTGTTGACTCGGTCTTCTGCTTCGTCGCAATTGACATCAGGCACCCCCAGCCAAGAGTCGGTGGGTTCCTCTGACACGGCACTTAGTTGGCATGCCCAGGAGCAGGCCCCGTGCCGTCACCTGTCCTGAACCTTCCTCTGTCATTTTCAGTTCCCTCAGAGCGAGAAGTATTATATGCCGTAGGCTCAGCTCCACTTTTCAGCGAGGACAAGCTACTAGAGGACAGTCAGCAGCTACTGCTCAGCCAAGATCTGGAGGACATATCTGCTGCTTCCTCGGGTAGGTGGTAAAGTAGTGATGAGGAGAGTTGTGTGGGAGCAGGTGTTGCGAGCGGTCAGGCTCCTGGCCCTGAGACCGTTGAGAGGGACATCAGTGATGTGCAGACAGTAGTGGATGATGATGATAATGATGATGAAGTCAATCGCAATTGGGAGCTGGGTGAATTAGGGGCTTCATCAACAGGTGAAGAGGGTGGCAGCTTGTGCATGAGGCATTGGCGGAACTAGCAGGGTGGCAGCGAGGATGTGAGTCAGCAGGGTGGCAGCAGTGGAAGGTCGGGAGCCAAACGTGCCCAGGAAGACCACCAACTTCCTACTACTAGCAGTGCAGGGATTCACCGAGACAGTGGTAGCAGGCAGTCAGCGCAGAATGTTGGGGGGAAAACGGCATACTCGGCGGTGTGGCAATTTTTTGTTAGGCCGCCGGAGGGGGGTGAACATGGCCATTTGCCAAATTTGTGGGCAGAAGGTGAAGCGTAGCCAGGGTGTCAATGTTGGCACCATGGCCCTGCGTCAACACATTGTCACGCGCAGGTGTGTGGAGGGAACCAAACCAAGCGTAGGAGGGAAAGGAGATTAGGCCTAGGAAACTAAGGAAGGAAGATAGACACCTCCTACAGGAAACCCTGGCTCAAATCCTGTCTATCTACCAGTATAAACAGGCCTCAAAGGTAGGCAAGTTCATACACAGGAACCTAAACACCGAACTTACCCTATAGGACCCTGGAAACTAATGACAGGAATGAGTCTACCTGTTCCTCCAAAAAGAAGGACGAACAGGAGTCTCCCTTAGGCCTAATAACAAAACAACAGGAGAGAAAAGGAAACTTATCTTTCAATGAAGAAATGGAGGCTCCAGGATCTCAGCAGAAAACCAAACTGCTGCTCACCACCACAACAACTACATAGTAACATAGTAACATAGTTTATAAGGCCGAAAAAAGACATCTGTCTATCCAGTTCGGCCTGTTATCCTGAAAGTTAATCCAGAGGACGGCAAAAAAAACCCTTCGAGGTAGAAGCCAGTATTCCTCACTTTAGTGGAAAAAAATTCCTTCCCGACTCCAATCAGGCAATCAGAATTACTCCCTGGATCAACAACCTATCTCTAGTAACTATAACCAAATCCGAATCTGAATTGATAGAATTCATGGAGGAAGCGAATCGGAATATCCTGAACCTTTAATTTGTACCACAAATCAGTACAATTGAAGTAGAATTTTTGGATTTGAAGATTTGGTTGGTTGGAGATTCTTTCATCTGTAGTACATATCAAAAAGAAGTATCCAAAAACAGTTTTATATTACACTATAGTTGCCACTTTTAAACTAGGATCTGGGGGGAGGGTGGGCGCCCATACTAATAAGGGGGTAGATAGTGTAGATAGAGAGTGGGTCATAGGAAGGAAAAGTGGGGGGTTAGTGGGGGCTTGGGTTAGTAAGGAATGTAGGGAGAAGACTGTGCAAAACAACAACCAAAGTAACCCAAGAACCCCGGATATTCGTTTCATAAGTAATAGTAAATTGTCAAATGGGGTAAAAAATATACATAGACCTCTTAATTGTATGTACACTAATGCCAGAAGCCTAACTAATAAAATTGGTGAACTGGAATTAGTGATGTGTGAGGAGGACTATGACATAGTGGGAATAACTGAGACATGGCTGGATGATAGCTATGACTGGGCAGTTAATGTACAGGGTTACAATCTTTTTAGAAAGGATCGTCAAAACCGGCGAGGGGGAGGGGTCTGCCTTTATGTAAAGTCCTGTCTAAAGCCCACAATCCGGGAAGATATAAGTGAGGGACATGAAGGTGTGGAGTCACTGTGGGTAGAAATAAATGGAGCCAAAAACAATAATAAAATACTAATAGGAGTTTATTATAAATCACCTAATATATCATAGGCCACAGAAAATCGACTTCTAAATGAAATAGACGAGGCGGCAAATCAGAATGAGGTTGTTATTATGGGGGACTTCAACTACCCAGATATAGACTGGGAAACTGAAACCTGTATATCTCATAAAGGAAACAGGTTCTTGGCAATAACCAAAGACAATTACCTTTCCCAACTGGTTCAGGACCCGACTAGAGGGACAGCCATACTGGACTTAGTATTAACCAATAGACCTGACAGAACAACAGATGTGCAGGTTGGGGGACACCTGGGTAACATTGACCATAAAATAATAACCTTTAAATTGTCATTTAAAAAAAGCATTTCTTCAGGGAGGAACAAAAATACCAAACTTCAAAAATGCAAAATTTAGCCAACTAAGAGAGGCCATAGGTCTAACTAACTGGGACAAAATCCTCGAAAATAAAAATACAGCCACAAAATGGGATATTTTTAAAAGCATCGTAATATCTAATTGTGAGAGGTACATACCATCTAGGAATAAAATGATAAGAAACAAGAAAAAACCAATGTGGATAAATAGAACTGTAAAGAAAGCAATAAATGACAAAAAGAAAGCATTTAAATCACTAAAACAGTAGGGGAGCGAGGAAAATAAACTGTCAGATGAAATGCAGAATATAAAAGTGAATTCCCCCTTAAAAGTGCCCTGTCTGACCCAGGAAGAAGTACTGGGCGTCTTAAAAAGATTAAAATAGACAAATCGCCAGGACCGGATGGCATACACCCCCGTATCCTAAGAGAATTAAGTGATGTCATTGCCAGAATCTTATACTTGATATTTAAGGACTCTATACTGACAGGGAGTGTTCCACAGGATTGGCGCATAGCAAATGTGGTGCCAATATTCAAAAAGGGTCCAAAAAGAGAGCCCGGGAACTATAGGCCGGTAAGTTTAACATCTGTAGTGGGTAAACTGTTTGAGGGTTTTCTAAGAGATGCTATCTTGGAGTACCTCAATGAAAATAAGCAAATAACTCCATATCAGCATGGCTTCATGAGGGATCGGTCATGTCAAACCAATTTAATCAGTTTCTATGAGGAGGTAAGTTCTAGACTTGACCGTGGGGAATCAATGGATGTCGTATATCTGGACTTCTCCAAAGCATTTGACACTGTACCACATAAAAGGTTAGTATATAAAATGAGAATGATTGGCCTGGGAGAAAATGTCTGTATGTGGGTAAGTAAATGGCTCAGTGATAGAAAACAGAGGGTGGTTATTAATGGTACATACTCAGATTGGGTCACTGTCACTAGTGGGGTACCACAGGGGTCAGTATTGGGCCCTATTCTCTTCAATATATTTATTAATGATATTGTAGAAGGTTTGCACAGTAAAATATCAATTTTTGCAGATGACACTAAACTGTGTAAAGTAATTAACACAGAAGAGGACAGTACACTGCTACAGATGGATCTGGATAAACTGGAGGCTTGGGCAGAGAAGTGGCAGATGAGGTTTAACACTGACAAATGTAAGGTTATGCATATGGGAAGGAATAATGCAAGTCACCAGTACATACTGAATGGTAAAACATTGGGTAACGCTGACATGGAAAAGGACCTAGGAATTTTAGTGAACAGCAAACTAAGCTGCAGAAACCAGTGTCAGACAGCTGCTGCCAAGGCCAATAAGATAATGGGTTGCATCAAAAGGGGCATAGATGCCCGTGATGAGAACATAGTCCTGCCACTTTACAAATCACTAGTCAGACCGCAAATGGAGTACTGTGTACAGTTCTGGGCTCCTGTGAACAAGGCAGACATAGCAGAGCTGGAGAGGGTTCAGAGGAGGGCAACTAAAGTCATAGCTGGAATGGGTGGACTACAGTACCCAGAAAGATTATCAAAATTAGGGTTATTCACTTTAGAAAAAAGACGACTGAGGGGAGATCTAATAACAATGTATGAATATATCAGGGGTCAGTACAGAGATCTCTTTCATGATCTCTTTATCCCAAGGACAGTGACCATGACGAGGGGACATCCTCTGCGCCTGGAGGAAAGAAGGTTTGTTCACAAAAATAGAAGAGGATTCTTTACGGTAAGAGCAGTGAGACTATGGAACTCTCTGCCTGATGAGGTGGTGATGGTAAGTTCACTAAAAGAGTTCAAGAGGGGCCTGGATGTATTTCTGGAGGGTAATAATATTACAGGTTATAGTTACTAGATATGGGTTGTTGTTGATCCAGGGAGTAATTCTGATTGCGTGATTGGAGTCGGGAAGGAATTTTTTCCCCTAAAGTGAGGAAAATTGGCTTCTACTGGCCTTCTACCGGGTTTTTTGCCTTCCTCTGGATCAACTTGTAGGAAAACAGGTCGAACTGGATGGACAGATGTCTTTTTTTCGGCCTTATAAACTATGTTACTATATAAACTATGTTACTTACCAAGGTGGCTATTGGGTGTGCCAGAGAGCCAATTTAGACATTTAAAAAGAAACTGCACTCAAAATACACAATTTGAATTAGAAGCACAACAAATGAAATCAGTTTATAGACAAGAAATATGCCCTAGAACTGTTAAAAGAATCTATAAATTAGGTCAGAAATATGGACAGAATTACCCTTTTTTCAAGAAAAAACACACATAATACAAGAGAAATGTCTAAAATACCATTCAATACAGAATACAAAAAAATTAAAAAAAAAGTAATAGCAAACACTGGCTTCTGCTAAAGGAAGATACAATTTTGGGCACCATATTACGTAATCAACATCCAATTGTAGTCACAAAAGTGCCCAATCTGGCACTCCAGGTAGCCCCAACTATTTGGAAAAAAACACTCAACTCCATTAGTACACCTTGGATGCCTATGAGTGGATTTTATAGATGTGGAAAATAAAAAAAAAAAAAAAAAAAAAAAGGTGGTTAAATCTACAGTAAACAACTTTAATTGAGATATAAAGGAGTTATTTACATCATCGAATGCCCATGTTCCAAAGAATATATTGGTCGTACAGGAAGACCTCTAAAAATCCGAGTTGCTGAGCATATCAACAATATAAACAAAGGATATGAGAAACACTCTCTATCATATCACTTTAAAATGTTAAAAGTGATTAGAGATGAGCGAGTAGTGTTCGATCGAGCTGGTATTCGATCGAATACTACGATATTCGGCGTGCTCGATTTCTTTCGAGTATAACGGCGATGGCGCACTTAGAATTCGTTTCCCCTCCCACCTTCCCTGGCGCTCTTTTTCCACCAATCACCATGCAGGGGGGGTATGACAGGCACGCTGAGCACGCTGGCAGCGCGAAAACGGCGTCTACATGGATTGGCTGGAAAAACCATGTGACCTCGAATATTAAAAACTCAGCTCTTCCTGCTCGTACGCATATCCTGCGTGAACTTAGTCAGGGAAAGAGGCTGGAGAAGGGAGAGACAGGTTTTAGCTGTTGGACAGGCAGGAGCGTGATTAAAAGCCCTTATCAGGGCTACTATAGTGCAGTACAGTGATAGCTTTACTACAATATAGACTTTACAGAGAACGGCTGCTGTATTCAGGGATAGCTGCTGGAGTAGGGACAGAGAGAGGCATTAGTGGTGTATTAGGTGCTCTGCTACATACCAAACTATATTTGGCACTGCTGCTGTGTACCTTGAACTATAAAATATATAGGCCTTATAATTGGCAACTGTACTGTGCGTTCTCTTGCAAACTAATTTAAATACCTGGTGTTAATACCCACCGTCAGAACAGTTAGTACACGGCTGTGTACCTTGAACAATAAAATATATAGGCCTTATAATTGGCAACTATACTGTGCGTTCTCTTGCAAAGTAATTTCTCAAACCTGGTGTTCATACACACCGTCTGATCACTTAGTACACGGCTGTGTACCTTGAAATATACAATATATAGGCCTTTCAATTGGCAACTGTACTGTGCGTTCTCTTGCAAAGTAATTTCTCAAACCTGGTGTTCATACACACCGTCTGATCACTTAGTACACGGCTGTGTACCTTGAAATATACAATATATAGGCCTTATAATTGGCAACTGTACTGTGCGTTCTCTTGCAAAGTAATTTCTCATACCTGGTGTTCATACACACCGTCTGATCACTTAGTACACGGCTGTGTACCTTGAAATATACAATATATAGGCCTTATAATTGCCAACTGTACTGTGCGTTCTCTTGCAAAGTAATTTCTCATACCTGGTGTTCATCACACCGTCTGATCACTTAGTACACGGCTGTGTACCTTGAAATATACAATATATAGGCCTTATAATTTGGCAACTGTACTGTGCGTTCTTTGCAAAGTAATTTCTCATACCTGGTGTTCATACACACCGTCTGATCACTTAGTACACGGCTGTGTACCTTGAAATATACAATATATAAGGCCTTATAATTGCCAACTGTACTGTGCGTTCTCTTGCAAAGTAATTTCTCATACCTGGTGTTCATACACACCGTCTGATCACTTAGTACACGGCTGTGTACCTTGAAATATACAATATATAGGCCTTATAATTGCCCAACTGTACTGTGTGTTCTCTTGCAAAGTAATTTCTCAAACCTGGTGTTCATACACACCGTCTGATCACTTAGTACACGGCTGTGTACCTTGAAATATACAATATATAGGCCTTATAATTGGCAACTGTACTGTGCGTTCTCTTGCAAAGTAATTTCTCATACCTGGTGTTCATACACACCGTCTGATCACTTAGTACACGGCTGTGTACCTTGAAATATACAATATATAGGCCTTATAATTGCCAACTGTACTGTGCGTTCTCTTGCAAAAGTAATTTCTCAACCTGGTGTTCATACACACCGTCTGATCACTTAGTACACGGCTGTGTACCTTGAAATATACAATATATAGGCCTTATAATTGGCAACTGTACTGTGCGTTCTCTTGCAAAGTAATTTCTCATACCTGGTGTTCATACACACCGTCTGATCACTTAGTACACGGCTGTGTACCTTGAAATATACAATATATAGGCCTTATAATTGGCAACTGTACTGTGCGTTCTCTTGCAAAGTAATTTCTCATACCTGGTGTTCATACACACCGTCTGATCACTTAGTACACGGCTGTGTACCTTGAAATATACAATATATAGGCCTTATAATTGCCAACTGTACTGTGCGTTCTCTTGCAAAGTAATTTCTCATACCTGGTGTTCATACACACCGTCTGATCACTTAGTACACGGCTGTGTACCTTGAAATATACAATATATAGGCCTTATAATTGCCAACTGTTACTGTGCGTTCTCTTGCAAAGTAATTTCTCATACCTGGTGTTCATACACACCGTCTGATCACTTAGTACACGGCTGTGTACCTTGAAATATACAATATATAGCCTTATAATTGGCAACTGTACTGTGCGTTCTCTTGCAAAGTAATTTCTCATACCTGGTGTTCATTACACACCGTCTGATCACTTAGTACACGGCTGTGTACCTTGAAATATACAATATATAGGCCTTATAATTGGCAACTGTACTGTGCGTTCTCTGCAAAGTAATTTCTCATACCTGGTGTTCATACACACCGTCTGATCACTTAGTACACGGCTGTGTACCTTGAAATATACAATATATAGGCCTTATAATTGCAACTGTACTGTGCGTTCTCTTGCAAAGTAATTTCTCATACCTGGTGTTCATACACACCGTCTGATCACTTAGTACACGGCTGTGTACCTTGAAATATACAATATATAGGCCTTATAATTGCCAACTGTACTGTGCGTTCTCTTGCAAAGTAATTTCTCATACCTGGTGTTCATACACACCGTCTGATCACTTAGTACACGGCTGTGTACCTTGAAATATACAATATATAGGCCTTATAATTGGCAACTGTACTGTGCGTTCTCTTGCAAAGTAATTTCTCATACCTGGTGTTCATACACACCGTCTGATCACTTAGTACACGGCTGTGTACCTTGAAATATACAATATATAGGCCTTATAATTGCCAACTGTACTTTGCGTTGCTCTTGCAAAGTAATTTCTCATACCTGGTGTCATACACACCGTCTGATCACTTAGTACACGGCTGTGTACCTTGAAATATACAATATATAGGCCTTATAATTGCCAACTGTACTGTGCGTTCTCTTGCAAAGTAATTTCTCATACCTGGTGTTCATACACACCGTCTGATCACTTAGTACACGGCTGTGTACCTTGAAATATACAATATATAGGCCTTATAATTGGCAACTGTACTGTGCGTTCTCTTGCAAAGTAATTTCTCAAACCTGGTGTTCATACACACCGTCTGATCACTTAGTACACGGCTGTGTACCTTGAAATATACAATATATAGGCCTTATAATTGCAACTGTACTGTGCGTTCTCTGCAAAGTAATTTCTCATACCTGGTGTTCATACACACCGTCTGATCACTTAGTACACGGCTGTGTACCTTGAAATATACAATATATAGGCCTTATAATTGCCAACTGTACTGTGCGTTCTCTTGCAAAGTAATTTCTCATACCTGGTGTTCATACACACCGTCTGATCACTTAGTACACGGCTGTGTACCTTGAAATATACAATATATAGGCCTTTCAATTGGCAACTGTACTGTGCGTTCTCTGAAAAGTAATTTCTCAACCTGGTGTTCATACACACCGTCTGATCACTTAGTACACGGCTGTGTACCTTGAAATTATACAATATATAGGCCTTATAATTGGCAACTGTACTGTGCGTTCTCTTGCAAAGTAATTTCTCATACCTGGTTTTCATACCACACCGTCTGATCACTTAGTACACGGCTGTGTACCTTGAAATATACAATATATAGGCCTTATAATTGCCAACTGTACTGTGCGTTCTCTTGCAAAGTAATTTCTCATACCTGGTGTTCATACACACCGTCTGATCACTTAGTACACGGCTGTGTACCTTGAAATATACAATATATAGGCCTTTCAATTGCAACTGTACTGTGCGTTCTCTTGCAAAGTAATTTCTCAAACCTGGTGTTCATACACACCGTCTGATCACTTAGTACACGGCTGTGTACCTTGAAATATACAATATATAGGCCTTATAATTGCCAACTGTACTGTGCGTTCTCTTGCAAAGTAATTTCTCATACCTGGTGTTCATACACACCGTCTGATCACTTAGTACACGGCTGTGTACCTTGAAATATACAATATATAGGCCTTATAATTGGCCAACTGTACTGTGCGTTCTCTTGCAAAGTAATTTCTCATACCTGGTGTTCATACACACCGTCTGATCACTTAGTACACGGCTGTGTACCTTGAATATACAATATATAGGGCCTTATAATTGCCAACTTTACTGTGCGTTCTCTTGCAAAGTAATTTCTCATACCTGGTGTTCATACACACCGTCTGATCACTTAGTACACGGCTGTTGTACCTTGAAATATACAATATATAGGCCTTTCAATTGGCAACTGTACTGTGCGTTCTCTTGCAAAGTAATTTCTCAACCTGGTGTTCATACACACCGTCTGATCACTTTAGTACACGGCTGTGTACCTTGAAATATACAATATATAGGCCTTATAATTGCCAACTGTACTGTGCGTTCTCTTGCAAAGTAATTTCTCAAACCTGGTGTTCATACACACCGTCTGATCACTTAGTACACGGCTGTGTACCTTGAAATATACAATATATAGGCCTTATAATTGGCAACTGTACTGTGCGTTCTCTTGCAAAGTCATTTCTCATACCTGGTGTTCATACACACCGTCTGATCACTTTAGTACACGGCTGTGTACCTTGAAATATACAATATATAGGCCTTATAATTGGCAACTGTACTGTGCGTTCTCTTGCAAAGTAATTTCTCATACCTGGTGTTCATACACACCGTCTGATCACTTAGTACACGGCTGTGTACCTTGAAATATACAATATATAGGGCCTTTCAATTGGCAACTGTACTGTGCGTTCTCTTGCAAAGTAATTTCTCATACCTGGTGTTCATACACACCGTCTGATCACTTAGTACACGGCTGTGTACCTTGAAATATACAATATATAGGCCTTATAATTGCCAACTGTACTGTGGTTCTCTTGCAAAGTAATTTCTCAACCTGGTGTTCATACACACCGGTCTGATCACTTAGTACACGGCTGTGTACCTTGAAAATATACAATATATAGGCCTTATAATTGGCAACTGTACTGTGCGTTCTCTTGCAAAGTAATTTCTCATACCTGGTGTTCATACACACCGTCTGATCACTTAGTACACGGCTGTGTACCTTGAAATATACAATATATAGGCCTTATAATTGGCAACTGTACTGTGCGTTCTCTTGCAAAGTAATTTCTCAAACCTGGTGTTCATTACACACCGTCTGATCACTTAGTACACGGCTGTGTACCTTGAAATATACAATATATAGGCCTTATAATTGCAACTGTACTGTGCGTTCTCTTGCAAAGTTAATTTCTCATACCTTGGTGTTCATACACACCGTCTGATCACTTAGTACACGGCTGTGTACCTTGAAATATACAATATATAGGCCTTATAATTGGCAACTGTACTGTGCGTTCTCTTGCAAAGTAATTTTCTCATACCTGGTGTTCATACACACCGTCTGATCACTTAGTACACGGCTGTGTACCTTGAAATATACAATATATAGGCCTAATAATTGGCAACTGTACTGTGCGTTCTCTTGCAAATAAATTCTCATACCTGGTGTTCATACACACCGTCTGATCACTTAGTTACACGGCTGTGTACCTTGAAATATACAATATATAGGCCTTATAATTGGCAACTGTACTGTGCGTTCTCTTGCAAAGTAATTTC